>JABUQX010000639.1:27500-32500 GCA_015478945.1 Trachelipus rathkii | reverse complement strand
TTTAACATTTTGTGTTCCAGTAGGGGGGACAAACCTTTAAAAACCCCCAAATTTTAACCAAATTACATCACACAAGATTTACTTACACTCACCACAGATTTACTTACACTCACACAGATTACTTACATCACACACAGATTTACTATCACACAAATTACTTACACTTGCACAGATTACACACAACACACCACACACACACACCACACACATACACACCCACGCACACTCACTTACACATATAAAAAATTTATAAAACATTTTATGTTTTAAATTAAACAGTAATTTATTTTACTCATTCAAATATAACTTAAATTATTTCAAAGATTCTTAAAACTTCTATAATAATCAATCATTATCTTTGAGCAAAGAATTTATTATTAACGTTAAAACTTTTTGTTTATAAATTTATAACTATCAAGTTTTAAAATAACTTTACTAAAATTTTATGAAATTTTATTTAAACATATATTTACGTACCTTAAAAGCAATGAATCAGTAAGATCAGTAAGGCCAGCCTAGCACCCCTCTACATCAAGCTTATGCCACGTTTTGTTCTATTGACATACTGCTTTACATCATTTAGCCATGTAATAAGTGTAAAAATAACAAAATAAGTTCTTCTCTGCTAACAAAACATATTTTATTATAATCATTCTAAGTTTTTTTATTTAAAAATAAATTATTCACTTACATTTAAATTATTCACTCGATGTTAACTAAAAATATTTTCAAAGTTTTTTTTTTTTAAATAATTCGGGTTTCTTATTATTATTATTTTTATCTATGTACTTTGACAATCCATCACGAGAAACACAACAACCCGCACTCCTTACAGATACAAAACCTCTTCCTGTAAAATGTGTTGAAATAAATACTTTAGGTCTAAATTTAGGATAAAATCCTTTTTGTAACCCGAGGCGATTTAAGCCTAATTCCAGGTCAAAATATATTTCAAACTGACCTTTGTCTGTTAAAAATGTTGTGGTGCAAAAACTACGTTAGGCCTAAATTTAGGCCTAAATTTAGGATAAGCCTTTTTGTAGACGGGCTAATTTAATCCTATTACCAGGTCAAAAGGTAATTTCCGTATAGACAAGAATCATTGTATTTATATTGTTATAAATTATTTTCAAACTGAAACATGCTGGATCGGTAATATCCTTTAAGCAGGTAAAAGGAAATGTTTCCTTACTTGTGATTGGTCTGTGGACGGATTAATCCTTATCTCTATATGACCTCGTATGTGATTGGATCGAGAATTATTTCTTATTTATCGTCTTTTGAAATAACGATTGTCTGTTAAACTTGTATTTGAGCAGATGTGTGTGATTTATTATCTTTTAGACCCAAACCCATTTTAAAATCATAGTCATTTTAGGCTTGTTATTGCGGCTGCACAAGTTATCTGATTGTATTAAAGTGTTTTTATTTTTACTAAGTGTATATCATATTATAATAAATACTCACATTGAGGAATAATTATTAATTTTACTAGAATAGAAAATAATTAATTCACTAGTTCATAAGCTAACCACAGAGTCAGCATGAGCCCCACCCGGCAAAGGGCAGCCACCCCGCACCCGCAGTGCGTTCCGCTGCGTTTCCCCAGCCCGGTTCGCATGCGCCCGCAGCGCAATATTTCCGCGTATCCGCCCGCCGCGGGCGCCCGCAGGCGCAATATCCCCGCAATGAAATATATATTATTCATTCGCGCGGAAATATCGCGGCCCTGCGGGTGGTTGCACGCGCGGGCGGGGAACCAGAGAAAATAAATATATTGCGCCTGCGGGCGCGCGCGGCGGGCGGCGGGCTGGGGACGCAGCGGGACGCACCTGCGGGTGCGGGTTGGCTGCCTTTTGCGAGGGCTCATTGCTGAGCTCTGGGTGGTTAGCTTATGAACAGTGAATTAATTAAATCTATCTAGTTGAAATTAATTATATCTCAATGTGAGTATTATTATAAATATGATAACACTTAGTAAAAATAAAACACTTTAATACAAATCAGATAACTGGTGCACCGCTTTAACAGCTAAATTGACTATGATTTTAAAATGAGTTTGGGGTCTAAAAGATAATAAAACACACACTGCTCAAATACAAGTTTAAAGAACAACGTTAATTTTCAAAAGACGATTAAAATAATTCTCGACCAATCACATGCACGGTCATATAGAGATAAGGAATACCCCGACCAATCCCAAGTAAGGAAAACATTTCCTTTTTTACCTGCTGTTAAAGGAATCTTTCCGACCAGATGTTTCCAGGTTGAAATATATTATAAAAATAATGAATAACACATGAGTCTTGTTAACGGGAATACTTTTGACCTGAGGTAATTAGATAAATTAGCCCCGTTCTACAAAAAGCCTCTTATCCTAAAATTTAGGCCTTAAATTTAGGCCTAACTAGTTATATTTGCACCACATTTTACAGGAAAAGGTCAGTTTGAGAATATATTTTGACCTGGAATTAGGCTTAAATCGCCTCGGTTACAAAAAGGATTATCCTTAAATGTGACCTAAAGATTTATTTCAACATTTACAGAGAAGGTCAGTTTTCGTATCTGTAAGGGTGCGGGTTGTTTGTTTTTTCGTAGGATTTTGTCAATTGTACATAATAATAATAATAATAATAAAAGGGAAAAAACCATCTATATTTTATTCAAATATAAAACCTTAAATCTTTTTGTTAACATCGAGTGAATAATATAATGTAAGTGAATAAAAAATTGTATTTTTAAATAAAAACTAGAATGATTTTAATATTAAATACCCATGTTATGTTAGAGAGCAAGAGAACTTATTTTGTTATTTTTATACTATTACATGGCTAAAGATGATGTTAAGCCAGTTAGTCAATAGAACAAAACGTGGCATGGCTTATGTAGAGAGGTGCTAGGGGCTTGGCCTTACTGATTTACTGATTTTATTGCTTAAGGTACGTAAAATTATGTTTTTAATAAAATTTCATAAAATTTAGTAAAAGTTATTTTAAAACTCGATAGTTATAAAATTTATAACAAAAAGTAATTAACAGTTAATAATAAATTGCTTTGCTCAAGATATATGATTGAATTTATTATAAGAAGTTTTAGAAACTTTGATATTTTAGGTTATATTGAATGATAAATATAATGTAGTGTTTAATTAAAACATAAAAAATGTTTGAATAAATTATACGTTATATGTGTAAGTGTGATGAGTGGCTGTGGGTGGTGTATGTGTGTGAGTGTGTGTGTGTGGTCGTGTGTGGTGTTCGTGTGTGTAAAATCTGTGATGGCAAGTGTAAGTAAATCTGGTGAAGTAAATCTGTGTGTGAGTGTAAGTAAATCTGTGTGAGTGTAAGTAAATCTGTGTGAGTGTAAGTAAATCTGTGTGTGAGTGTAAGTGTAAAATGTAAGTGTCTTCTATGGAACAAAATGTAAGTGTCATAAGTGAATGTGTGTATATATCATAGTGAATGTGGATGTGTGACCGCATGTGATATAAGTGTAAATGTAAGTGTTATGGTTAAAATGTAAGTTCTAGTTGAAATGTGTGTATAAATTCATAGTGAATGTGTTGTATATGTTGTAGTGGATGTTGTGTGTGTCGTTTGTGTGCGTGTGTGTGTGTGTGTGTTGGGGTGTGTGTGTGTGTGTGTGTTGTGTGTGTTGTGTGTGTGTGTGTGTGTGCTGTGTGTGTGTGTGTTGTTCTAAATAATAATAACAATAGGAATGAAGTAAATAACACTAAAGTATAATAAAAATAAAATAATAAAAATAATAAAAAAAATAAATAAAATAAATACTAAAATAATATAAAAATAAATAAAAAGTATTAAACAAAATAAAAACATAACGTTAATTAAATATATGAGTTAAAGTCGTAAAGCAGGAAAGGTTAAAACAATAAAGCAGAGTTTTAAAGCAGTAAAGCAGAAAGTTAAAGCAGTTTAAAGCAGAAAGTTAAAGCAGTTAAAACATAGTTTAAAGCGAGCAGTAAAGCATTAAAACAAAAGCATACTAATCCCCCCTTGGGATAGGTCACACCTCTATTGATTTACTGATTTACTGCTTTAAGGTATGGAATGTTAATTGAATATGTGAGTTAAAGCAGTTAAACATATGAGAGTTGGTTTTAAAGCAGTAAAACATTGAGGTTTGGTTTTTTTTAAATCAAAAGAAAAACATGAGGTTAAAGCAGTAAAACAGAAAGTTAAAGCAGTTTAAGCAGAAGGTAAAGCAGAACATAGTGTTAAAGCTAGTAAAGCAGAAAACAAAAGCACATACTAATTCCCCCCCCTTGGTGTAGTGTCACACCTCTATTGATACTGATTTACTGCCTTTAAGGTATGTAATTTAATAAATATGTGAGTTTTAAAGCAGTAATAAAATAAAAACAATATAAGTTAAAACAGCAGTAAAACATGAGTAAAGCAGTAAAACAGTTAAAACAGTAAAACAAAAAGCATGCTATTCCCCCTAGGTGGTGTTAGGTAACACGTCTATTGATTTACTGATTTACTGCTTTAAGGTATGAAATGTTAATAAATATATGAGTTTAAGCAGTAAAACATATGAGTGTTAAAGCAGTAAAACATTGAGTTAAAGCATAGTAAAAAATAGTAAAAATGAGGTTAAAGCAGTAAAAACAGTTTTTAAACAAAGCATACTATCCCCAGGTGTAGTTAACACCTCTTATTGATTCTACTGATAATTTACTGCCTTTAGTCTGTAAAGTATATGTTTTTAAATAAAAAATTTTTAGTGCCAAATTAGAAGGCTAAAATTGCCCATGGAAGACCAAAGGGTATTGGTCGTGTGTTTTAAACATGTGTATAGTTGTAATGTAAGTTAAGTGTCTATTGAGTGTAAAGCGTGTCATATGAATGTGTGTATAAGTGTAAGTGTGTGTGTGTATGGTGTGTGTTTGTGAACGCGTGTATAGTGTAAATGTAGTGTCTATGGTAAATGTAAGTGTCATAGTGAATGTGTGTAAAGTGTCATAGTGAATGTGT
>JABUQX010000639.1:0-20000 GCA_015478945.1 Trachelipus rathkii | reverse complement strand
TATATATATATATATATATATATATATATATATTATATATATATATTTATATATATATATATATATATATATATATATATATATATATATATATATATATATATAATCATCACCTACCTTCTCTTCCCAAGACTGGGGGCAAAGTGCGTCACATGCATTGGAAACAGGAAAGTAGTAGAAGAATATGGCGAAACTAGAAAAAAAGCCCAGGCTTACAGCCCCTTTATACCCTTTAGTGAGATCTCACTGCAGTCAGAAAAATCCACCCTAGATCTTTACGGGAGCTCGACGGACCCTCACTATGGCATCTCGTCAATCTAGGATTCATTCCTTGGACCAGGTGGGCCACAAACATACCCCTTCACAAAACCCCGCCATTCACTCTTACTATACACCTTTCTTCTCGCCTCTGACAAACTCACATTCCTCTCCTCTAGGTAATCCTTTACTGACTCAATTCACTTTTTCTTCGGTCTCCCAGCCGGTCGATTCTCAGCACACTCACCACTATACATCCGCTTAGCCAACCGACTATTATCCATCCTTTCCACATGACCAAACCATTTCAATGTACTTTCATTTATTCTCTCCTTTACTCCTTTCTTTACACCATACAATTCCCTAATGCGTTCATTTCTCCTTTTCTCAATTTTTCTCACACCGAACACTCCCCTAAGATTATCAATCTGAACACATTGTACTTTAGATCTATACCTCTTATTCCAGACCATAGCTTACTGCTATACATTAACACTGGTAGCTACATACCCTCATGTAAGACCCCGATCGCAATCAAGACTAATACCCTTTACATCCACCAAGGATACAATTGCTCCAGCCACTTTCCCACCATTCACAACTTTCCTACTACACTGTGTATCATCCGTTCCCTTTTCATCCAACATATATATATTAAATATTTAAACTCAGACACTTGCTCCAGTTGCTCACCATCCAACATGACTTCACACCAAAGACTTTCCTCACTCACAACCATAACCTTACTCTTACCGAAGTTTACTTTCAAACTCATCCTTTTGCACACCCTGCCAAATCCCTCTGCCAATTCTCTCAAACTCTCTCCAGATTCGTCACTCAAAACCAAATTATCCGCATATAATAGGTAGGCGCCCTTAAACTCTCTTCCATTCTCCATCATTCTTAACACCATCCCCTGCCACCCCACCTCTAATTCTTTCATAAATCCATACATATACAAATTGAATAACTAAGGTTCCATAACAAATCTCTGCCTCACTGCGCTATTAATATTAAACCAATCACTTTCAACTCCATTTATTCTTACACACGCTTCACTTTCGTCATATATTCTTTTGATTCCAATCAGAAGCCTACCTCCAACACCATATATCACTAATACATTCCGTAGAGCTTCCCTATTAACCCTATAATACTCCTGTTGCAAATCCATAATGTTTAAATACAATTTATTCTTGTACTCGCATCTTCTTAATCATTTGTTTCAAGGTGAAGATTTGATCCACACATTATGTACCACTTCTAAACGCACCTTCTTCTTCACCAATCAGTCCCTCAATCATTCAACGCACTCTTTTGACCAAAATACCAGCATATATCTTCCTACAACACTCAACAAACTAATTTCCCTATAATTCCTACAGCTACCCTTATCTCCCTTAACCTTATATAAGAGTACTATTACTGCTCTCGTCCGATCCCTCGTAACTATATCTTCCATAAACGCTTTGCTATACAACTTCCAAATCCACTCAATCACTATTTCACCTCAGTTCTTGATAATTTCACCTGTAATTTGATCTATACCTGAAGGTTTATCTTTCCTCAACTTTTTCACTCTACACAATACCTCCTCCTTACTAATGACCGAATTCCAAAAATACCTTTTCCTTCTTACGCCATCAAACCCATACACATTCACTATCCCCTCTTCGTTACTCCCAATGTTATGCAGATTTTTCGAAGTGTTCTCTCTACACTCTTCTCACATCCATTTCATCAGTTACGAAAACACAATCTCTATTCATTATTCTAAGCATATTTATTTCTCATTCTTAACTTTTCGCGCTTTCTTCCAGAAGAGCTTTCCTATTCCCTTGTAAGTCACCATTCATCCTCCTTCCAAACTTTTCATTTAACCCTTTTTTTCTCCTACATATGCATCTTTTAGTGTTCCTTTTTTCCTTCTTTTATAATTCCAAACATCTCTCTTTTGAAACCTCATCA
Organism: Trachelipus rathkii; assembly: GCA_015478945.1. Classification (NCBI taxonomy): domain Eukaryota; kingdom Metazoa; phylum Arthropoda; class Malacostraca; order Isopoda; family Trachelipodidae; genus Trachelipus; species Trachelipus rathkii. The sequence goes on along the minus strand of JABUQX010000639.1, from coordinate 17,774 downwards.
TTGGCTTTAGTACTTTTAACCACTCTTCTTTTCTACTTTGAACCTCTAGAATCACCTTTTATTTCCACCACTCACAGTTAACATTCTTACTTCCTGCTTTAGCACATCCACATACTTCTTTTTTCACTGCGCAACCGCTTCCTTCATTTGCTTCCAGATTTTTTCAGTTCCAACCTGTGCTCACATCCAACTGATTTATTTGCAAGCGCTCTTAAATGCTTATCCTTATTACCTTGTTCATTGAACTTCTCACTCTTAATTCTACCCACTTCCTTCTTTATCACTTCCATCTCCATCGCGGAGCGCGAGCCACTAATTTAACTTATTTGCATAACCAACATAATTGACCGATAATCTCCCATTTCTAACCCCATCACTGATTTAACATCCAACACATTCTACAACATCTTCTTCACCAACACAAAATCAATTCATACTTTTCACTTCAATACCGAACTCTTACATCACAAACTAGTATATCTTACGAATATCTTGTGTTAAAGAAGAATATACCTTACAACAGAAAATATTTTTTATAGCATATACCTCTCCCCTCTCAGAAATCAATCATCTTCCTACCATTCTCATTTTCCCGAAAACCAAGCCACCTGTTATATGCTAAAAATACATATATATGATCTGATTTCATGTTTAAACAAAGTTTTACATGGCATGTTGTATAGACTTTTGAACCTTTATGGTTCGTTCGTGCGCTTTATCCTTTTTACCCTCTTATGATTGGTTGAAAGAAAGAATCTCTTTACCTTTGAGGACTCTTACGCACTCGATTGCAATCAGTAAGACATTTTCGCTGTGCTGGTACGATGACATCTCCTCGCATTTCTAACGCCTTTTGTTGATATCTTTACGAGGTCTTTCGTTATACCCAATGTGAATGATTTATATTTATTCGTAAACCGATGAGACCGATCCATTGGTTGTATTCCAGCCATAGGTTCAAATAATAGACCCTTATCCATTTTATTGAAGAATTCATCAATAATATCGACTTCGTTGCAGCTTGAGTAACGGATGAGTGTGTGTTATCCGATGCATCGAGGCGTAGTGAAATATCTGACTGGGGAGACAGTGAGAATGGTTCTAATAGAATATATGCTGCTTTCTCGTCGTGTGAAAATATTAAAAGCCTTGATGTACGCAACTATTGGAGACCAATCGATGGGGTGACCTTCTGGCGTACATGTATGGTTTCACAGTTTGAACATCTGAAAATATTACAGGTTTTGATTAAAAAAAAATGAATTACATCGCATCTTAACGATGTTGACATACTCGAGGACTTAATACATATAGCTCACGATGTAATCTGTGATATTTACACTGAAACATATGGTTTACCGTATAATGCGGTATACAGGAGTGCACTAATAACTATCAGAATGGATACGTTTACTTCTCTCTGGAGCGATAGAATGAATGCTGTCGAACCAAAATATGCAGAAAAATGGTTTAGTGTTGCAGATGACATTTATATTTACATCCTTTCAAGGGTGTTGAATCTTCTGGAGAGATAATATAGAACTTGCTCAACACATATACAGAATACCTCTGTCTCATGAATAGATGGAATTAATAATGTTTAAAGATAAAGCGTATGGTTTTTATGTTTTATATAATGCTCTTTTCATTGAATTTATAATATATAAAAATGAAACTGGTTTTACTTCCCCTCATGGGAACTTTATTGGTTAAGGTGTTAGTGATGGCTGTTTATTCGTTCGGCTGTTGTGTGTGTTAAGTATGTTATGTTCATAGTTTAACTCTACCGAGGATAAAACTTTGTTATGTTAGCTGATATCCTAATAGATAAAAAAAATTACTATGCTAATGTTATAAAACATAAAGACATTAGCAAAAACATAAAAATGTTTTTTTAATAAATTGTTATGGTTGACCCTATTACAAGCAGATAAATGTAATAGCTAATGTTTCGAAAAACGAACCAAACAGTGCAGAACGAATAAACAGCCTTTCACTACATCTTAAACCAATAAGTTCACAATGAGGGGAAGTAAAAACAAGTTTTCATTTTTTATAAACATAATTTCAATGAAAAGAGCATTATATAAATACATAAAAACATACGCTTTATTTTTAAACATATGTATTCATTGTCTGATTCAGAGACAGAGGATCTGTATAATTTTTGAGCAAGTCTATATATCTCGTCCAGCAGATTCAAGCACCCTTTGAGAAGATGTAAATACTAAGATGTCATCTGCAACACTAAACCCATTTTTTCTGCATATTTTGGTTCAACAGATTCATTCTATCGCTCCAGAGAGAAGTAAGCGTATCCATGCTGATATATTAGTGCACTCCTGTATAACCGCATTTTACGGTAAACCATATGTTTAAGTGTAAATATCGTAGATTACTCGTAAGCTATATCGTATTAAGTCCTCGATATGTCAACATCGTTAAGATGCGAATGTTAATTCATTTTATTTTAATCAAAGCTGTAATATTTCCAACATGTTCGAACTGTGAAACCTATACATGTACGCCAGAAGGTCCGCCCCATCGATTGGTCTCCATAGTTGCGTTAATTCAAAGGCCTTTTTAATATTGTCCACATGACGGAAAGCAGCATATATTCTATTAAAACCATTCTCACTGTCTCCCCAGCAGATATTTCACTACGCCTCAATGCATCGGATAACACACACTCATCCGTTAACCAAGCTAACGTGATATCAATAATCTTGATGGATTCTTCAACACAAAGTGAATAAGGGTTATATTTGGAACCTATGGCTGGAAATACCAACCAATGGATCGTCTACATTCGGTTTACGAATAAATATAAATGACACCTCATTGGGTATAAGAAAGACCTCGTAAAAATATCAACAACAAGCGTAGAGATGCGAGGAGATGTCATCGTACCAGCACAGCGAAAAGTCTTAACTGATTTTGGGGAAAAAATTCGGGGGGGGGTTTTGGTTGCGTAAACAATCCTTAAAGGTAATTGGATTCTTTCTTTCAACCAATCCTAAGAGCGTAAACAAGGATATAGCGCACGAACGACACATAAAGGTTTAAAAGTTATACAACATGTCATGTACAACTTTGTTTAAACATGAAATCGCTAATCATATTTTTGTATTTTTCATATCTATGACTTACGAAGAATTCATTGAAGCGTATGTTTTGTATTTCCTGTTTCAATAGGAGTTATCAGGATACATTCGAGAAATGCTCAACTCCTCCCAACTTTTTTTTCGAAAAACATTGTCTTTTGATTCTTGTTTGGTTCAGTTTCGAAACATTACGCAATACCATTGATTTTACTTTTGATTAACAAAGTTTCACACTTTAACAACAGTAAAGTAACTAACATAACATAAAAATCGTAACTATTCATACTTTTCAAGAAATACCTCTAGCATAGCCAAATGTTAATTTTACACTTAAACATGGTAATAATATAAACAAAGGTATCATAAACATTGGCTAATTATCATACTAACCAAGGAATATATGCTAACGTAATAAAAGTTTTCAACATGCAATACAGCTAACATAGCATACCCGAACTAAGAAATAATGATCAACGACAAACCTAACACAACTTACGCCATAAAATAGAACTGTTAACATTAACAAAAGTCCCGGCACTTAACATCAGTAAAGTACTAACATTGCATGCAAAACGACCTATTCATACTTTTTCAAAAACATCATCTCGTAACATATTAACGTTTAATTTTTAACATTGATCATAATTTTTAACAAAAATTTATCACAATCCTTATCTAATTATCATACAGAACAACGAATATACGCTAACGTAACAAAGTTCTTCCTTAACATAGTAATATTTAACAAAACTTTATTCATGACTTACCTAACTATCATAATTCCCAGCAAATAATTGCAAACATAACCAAGTTATCCTGGACATAACATAAAAATAAGTTCTTTGAATAAAATATCGTAGTAAAGGTGTAATAGTTTACCGATCCTAACCGCTAAATCACTAAAGCAAACGCACCATATATATCATATTATTATATATATATATATATATATATATTAATATATATATATATATATATATTTTATATATATATCTATATAGTATTATATATATATATATTAATATATATATATATTATATATATATATAATAAATAATATTAAATATTAATATTATATAATATCATATTATATATATATTAATAATTATATAATTATATTATATATATATATATATATATATATATACTATATAATATATTATAGTATATATATATATATATATATATATTATATAATATATATATATATATTTGCACACAGAAGGCTTTGTGTAGAATCAGTAGAGTAGAGTCAATAAATAAATAAATTAATTAATGTTACTAAGGTTTTGAAGTGTTACATAAGTGATCAATTCTGAAATGGATAAGTTTGTTATAAGAAAACGTAAACTCGAGGATAGCGAACTTGTAAAACCTACTTTAAGTGAAAGTAATTTGAACATTATCATTTCTGGATCTTCAACATCAAAAAAATTTCTTTTTAAAGAAAAAAGTATTTAGAGAGTTATTTGTCTTACGGATTTTCATGGAACAACGATGCAGATAATCCACGTTCCCTATGCTAAGTGTGTGGTGAAATGCCAGGCAATGAAGTCATGGTCCCCAGCAAACTGAAGAGGCACCTTACTACGAAGCACCCAGGTGTATCCCAGAAACCTGGCTCATATTTTTCAAGGTTAATAGAAAATCAAGAGAAAGTTGGTTATAGAATGTTGAAGAGATTTACCACAAGTGACGCTGCTCTCGAAGCTTCATTTAAAGTTGCCGAACTGCTCGCCAACAAAATGAAACCTCATACAACTGGAGAGGATATCATTATCCCGGCGTGCAAAATTATCGTTGAAACCATTCTTGGGCACGTGCGGGAGATATTTGCCCAAAGGTTCCTCTTCTCAAACATACTATTAGCCATAGAATATTGAAATGTCATTAAATATAAATGAAAAGTCCTAGATAAAGATAAAAGTCAACCTAAATTTTTCTTTAACATATTAAGTACTGATATTACTTTGCAAAATCAGCTTCTTGGATTCTGTAGATTTATTCACGGTAAATTATATCGGGGCAGTTTTTTTTTGCAAAGAGTTGGAAACAACTAGTACCGGTGCCGATATTTTCGCTTTCGTCTCTTCCTATCTCAATAACCATGGTCTTTCTTGGAACGACTGTTGTGGAATATGTACTGATGGTGCACCATCAATGACAGGAAAGTATAAAGGATTTATAGGGCGAGCTTTACAGGAAAATAGATCATTGAAGCTCTAGTAGGGAAAAATTGAGGTGAGCAGTTCGCTGAAATTATAAATCAGGTTGTGAAGATGATAAATTACATTAAATCGCGACTTGACAGTATAAGACTCTTTGAAAAAATATGTTGTGAAATGGATGCCCCATATATCTCATTATTATTACATACAGAAGTAAGATGTTATCTCGTGGTAGAGTACTGAACCGCGTTCTCACACTCAAAGAAGAACTAAAAGTCTTTTGAGAAAGAGAAACATGATGCATTTTCTAGGTTGCGGCAAAATGATGATTGGTGTTTACAGCTGTCATATCTGTCAGATATTTTTAGTAAACTAAATTAATTAAATACTTCATTGCAGGGACGACAAGAAACATAGTTTCTTCAACCAATAAAATGAAAGGTTTCATGAAGCAAGATAGCTTCATTAGGAGTCTGATTGAAGAAAAAATGATTTTTCAAATTTCCATCCCTTTTTTAAAATTTGAAGAGCGGGAGAGCAAGGAAAGAGCTCAAAGATCCTCATTCTTGATCATTTATCAAAATTGCAAGATGCAATAGATAAGTACTTTCTATCTCTTTCCGTTAAGAATCTTGAGTGGATTTTTCCCCATTTCACATGGCATATATTGATGAAGAACTAGATTTCACAGCTACTGAAAGAGACGAATTTAATGATCTCTGCTCTGATTCTTTACTGAAAATTAAACTTGAGAAGACTGACTTATCAGCGGTTGCTTTTTGGCTTGGCATACAAAAGGAGTATCCTAACTTAGTAGAAAAGCCAAAAGTTTCCTTTTGCCATTTTCAACATTATATTTGTGTGAACAAGCTTTCTCGTGCAATGGTCACAATAAAATACAAACAAGCAGGATTTTTTTTATTATCGAAGAAAAATTTACTTTCGTTTTGAACCTCGGACCTAACATATAATCATTTGTGCTCAGCATCAAGCACAAATTTCCCATTAATATTATTTATCGATTCTAAACCGCAAATTCCAAATTTCAAATTTTAAAAAGTATGTTTTATATATATTTTAAATTTAAAATCTATTATTATTATTATTATTATTATTATTATTATTATTATTATTATTATTATTATTAATTATTATTATTTATTAATTATTATTATATTATATTGTTATTATTATATTATATTATTGTTATTATTATTATTTTTATTATTATTTATTATATTATTATTATTATTCTATTATTATTATTATTATTATTATTATTATTATATTATTAATTACTTATTATATTATTATTATAACAGTGTGCCTTAAAAATTCCACAGCCTTAAATAGGGTGCCGTGAATTACAAAATGTTGGGAATCACTGGTATAGACTTATAGTGCCCACAATACATATAGTGCTCTTTTAGTTTATAATTGTTTAAAGAAAATGTGTTTTGAATGGTTACCATACCTCTATCCTCCTTATCTTATTTTCCCTCTTATTCCAATTATTTCCACAACAAGTTTCGAAAAAGCCTCTACCATACTCTCGCCTACCGATTTAACCAACAAAATCCTCACCGGGTTTTCACAACTCCTCCCATCAGCGTACTCCTCTAGAAACCATAGACATAGACATCGAGAGTTGTTATATTATTGAAACTAATAAAGAAATTAAACCCTTTATAAATATTTATGTAAACTTAGGCCCTTATATTGGTTACTTATAACAAATTAATCACTTTGACACAAAAATGCCCGTTATCAAATTCTATGACAAGTACTAATTCCTTCGAAGAAGAATTTTATATGTTACCGACCACAAATGAAATTCAGCAAATATTAAAAAACAACAATATAAGTTCATACGAATAACTTAAAATAACTTAATAATTTCAGTTATTAAAACCTAGAAACCTAAAGACTGATACATCAGACCCCTTCACTGATATATATAGTATATATATATATATATATATATATATATATATTATATATAATATATAATATATATATATATATATATATATATATATATATATATATATATATATATATATATATATATAGAAAAATTTTAGATCATCGGGTCAACAACATGAACATTGAAATTATTAGTTTATGTTTTATGCTAACTTTAGTGAAGCTAGAAAAATTGTGATATATTTGCATTTATTCATTTTTCAGTGTGATAGTCAGGCTAGGTTATGATAAATTTTTGCTGAGTTTTTGTTAAATATTGTAGTGTTAATGTTAAATTAACATTGAAGTGACATAGATATGACTGTAGGGTAAGATTAGGTTGAGTTTTGGTCGATGATGATAGCTTATCTACAGTATACATACAGTTACCTTTGCTAATGGTTACAGTTTATTTGTATACAAGATATGTCAAGTATGTTATGTTTTTAGTTTAGGCTATATTATTACATTGATATGAGGGGTAGGTGAGGTTAGTTTGAGATTTTTAGGTAATGTTAGTCACTTTACTTATGATAGACTGAGAACATTGTTAATGAAAGTAGTTTATTCGTACATAAGGTATGTTAGGTAAGTTGTGAATCATTATATTCTTGGTTCAGGTTGTGGTTTGTAAGCTCTAGTAACTCTAAAACTTTGTTAGGCCAACATTTATTCGGTGCTCAAGCCTCAATGTGATAGTTAGGTTGGGTTATGATAAATTTTTGTTAAGTTTCTGTTAAATATTGCAATTTGATGTTAAATTAATATTGAAGTGATATAGATATGAATGCATGGCAAGGGTAGGCTGAGCTTTTTATGCAGTGCTAACTAGTTTACCGTGACATTTATTTATTGTTTAGAGTGGAAGATAGCTAGGTCGTGGTAAATTTTTGTAAAGTTTTGCTAAATATTACTATGATAGAGAAAAATAGCATAGATACGCTAGAATTATGTTGGAAAAGTAGGTATAGGCCATGACATTTATTTATTGTTTAGAGTGGGAGATAGTTAGGTCATGGTAAATTTTTGCTAAATAATACTATGATAGAGAAAAATAGCATTGATACGATATAAATATTTTGGAAAAGTAGGTATAGGCTAAGTTTCGTAAGGCGTTGTGAACTACTTTACAGGCAATATGCATTGAATTTTGTTATTGCTAACTGCTTTTTCACACATAATGTGTGTTACGCATGTTATTTTTATGCTATAGATATTAAAGAATGGAATGATTTTAATAAAATTTATGCAGAAATCATACATAAGAACTTGTTTTTATGCAATGTTTGTAATGGCATTGACGCTAAAATATGACTTTAAGCACTTGTTTTTACTATTTTTAATTAAAGAATAAAAAATTTAGTAAAAACTTAAAATGTTTTTAATAATTATATGTCATGCACGTACAAAAAGAACTTATTTTGTTATGTTTAAACTTAATACATAGCAAAAATATGACGTAAAGCTGTAAAACGACATATGAAGTAGTAAGTCAATAGAACAGGCCCTGTTATGGACGGGTATTGGGGGGAGGTACTAGGTGTTTGCGCTACTGCTTTACTGTTTTAGGGTCAGTAAAGTACATGCTTTTTAATAAAACTTCTTAAAATTTTAATCAGTTTGAAATAAAATGTAAGACTCTATATACGAACTCTAACCTAAACACACATCTTTGTACGTGGACTTGATATAGCATACATTAAACTCACCGAGTGTCATAGTGAATCAAAGAAACAACCGCCTGCAAGACCAATAAGTCCTAGTTGTCTTATATCTTCTCTAAATCCTGAAAGTGGATCAATTGCTAAGATTTCTTCAATTGTTAAGAAGGCTTTGGCTGACGATTTTGATCCTTTCGATACATCTATTGCTGATCACCTCGAGAGTTCAGATTTTGATGCAAAGGTAGAAAAGGAAACTTTACCTGAAAACCTCAAATTAAATTTAATACCACCAAGACCTACATCTCCTGTCTGTTTATTAGCAGCAACTCCTACAGAAGACGAAAACCCAATTCTAGAACCAATATTAGAACCTTCTACGAATTTGAAAGAGAATAAAGAAGAGTTTGATCCGTTTGATACTTCTATTGCAGAACAATTTGGTATAACAGAACTAAAAGTGCTAGAAACAGAACTTTTAACAAACACACATTCAGATATTCAAGAAGACGACCATTTTAACCCCAGAGCAGCAGAAGAAGCTAAGCCAAGCAGACCACCTCCACCACCTCGACCTGTATCCCCTGCTTGTTTGTTGACAAGTACTGAAGAAGAATTTGAACAGAACCTTCCACCTCTTTCTCCTATCACAGCAAGTAAATTTCAGCAAGCTGAAAAAGAAGTTGATCCTTTCGACACTTCAATTGCTGATAAGTTTGGAAAAACTGAAATTTTCCATTTAGAAAGTGAGCTTTTAAATGATATTGGAGAAATAAAGGAAGCTCATTCAAAGCAGACAATAGTTACAGCTAATGCTCCATTAAGACCTCCCCCCGCAACTTGTGTGTTTGCTACAACCCCAACTGATACAAATCCTGCTTTGCAACCATTTTCTGAAAATCCAAAACCTCTTGAAGAAACTACAATAGAAGAAATTGATCCGTTTGACACATCAATTGCAGATAAATTTGGCAAAACAGAGTTAAAAGCTCTAGAAGAAACTCTTTTGTCTGAAAATAAAGAAAATAAAGAAATTAAGTCTGAGTTGAATATATCAGTTGACGACCACCTTTTTGATATTTCTCCATCAGCAGAAAATTTACCAATTTTAAAACCGTCGTCGAATAGTGTTGAGCAAGTACTCAGCAAGTCTTCCATCACAGTTGAAGAGACAGACCCATTTGATACAAGTATAGCAGCAAAGTTTGGTCAAGTTGAATTGAAAGTTTTGGAGAGCGAGTTACTCGTGGATTCTGGTGTTACAAGAAATTTGAGTGACGACGAATTTAATCCTAGAGAAGAAGAAGCAAACCCTAAACCGACAATAAATTCAAATAATATTTTAGATTTTGACATATATCACTCAGAAACCTCTGCTCCTGTATTACAAGCTAATCCAGTGCGAAACGAAACTAAAGAAACGGAACTGGAAATAGACCCTTTTGATACATCTTTTGCAGAAAATATTGCTCCTGGAAAACAGGAACTGAGGTTGCTTGATAAAGAATTATTAGGAAGTGATTAGAAGTGTTAATCAGGTAAAATGGATGTAGGAGGAAATATGAACCCTTTCCTTTTCGACGACCCTGCACCACCAACAAGTGGTGACAGCACGGATATGAATAACCCATTTTTAAATGGTGGTGGTTTCGATTTTACCACTGATAATTATTCCGGTATCAATCCATTTAGTGATCAAGTTGATGATAGTTCCGCGGCGGCAATGAATCTTTTCGGCGATGATGCATCGTCTTATTCTGCTGAAATGAATCCATTTGGAGTATCTAACTCGTCTATAAATTTTTTCGATACAACAACTGTTAATCAAGAATCTAGCGGAGCAGATGATTTTAATATTTTTGGCTCTATCGTTCAGCAAGAAGATCCACCTTCTGTTGATTTTTTTAGTGAACCTCCATCTCTACCTGCCAAACCTCCACCACCCCGCCCTCCTTCTCCTTCTAATTTTTCTTCAAGTAGTGATGGACATAATGTTCCTACAAGACCACCTCCTCCTCGACCTCCTGCTCGACCTCCTCCACCTTCCCAAGAAACTAAAGACCTATTACAAACAGTTATTGGAGCAATGCAAGCTACAACTGACACTCTTCAAGACAAATTAAATGCAACTGTAACTCCATGTCCATCACCCGGTAAAATGCATTCATCAAGAACCCCAACCCCAGATATTCACATCACAGCTCCTGACAAAGAACCTGATGCGTTTAGTACTATCTTTGGTCAGACAATTGAAGAACTAAGCGACACAGAGGGTGACGAAAATTTGCCATCCTCCGAACCACCAACTTCGACAGTGCCAAATGCATCAGCTGCTGAAGGAGAAAAAATTGAAAATGACATTGATTTATTTGGTGAGCCTATTATAGTTCAAACTAAAACCAAAACTACTCAAGATATTTTAAGTTTATTTAATAAGCCTTCCGATCCCAATACAGCTCAAGTGGATCTTCTTTCCGACGACCTTATTTCCAATGTTTCATCGGAAAATCAAGACATAGGGAAAGCAGAAGAAGGTGCAGAGCCATCGCCTTTTGATTTACTTTCCGCTGATGTAGGACCAGGTAATTCTGATATATCTCAGATAACTGAAATCAGCTCCGTAGAAGCATCGGATGACCTTATAGCTTCAATAGACAAAACCGAAGACCAAACTGGAGCACAACTTGAGGGAGACTCTGAGAAATTCGTAAAAGATTCGGATGCGGAAGGAAAATCCGCGACGCAGGATGAAGTTCAGCCACTCGAGGCAAAACCCGTTGATTCGGATCATTCTGACTCTTTATCTATTGGAAAGGAGGTTGACAATAAGGTTTTGCCTACAGTTGAATCGGGAGACGAATCAATCACTAAAGAAGCATCTACTGAACAACGCAAATCTATTACCAATACTGCAGAAATAATAACAGAAGACTCAGATCTATTTGGGGTCTCTTCTCAAATAACGGCAGAACCTACAGAAAAGTCTATTGCCAACTCTTTTGTTCCTGAAACAGATGTTGCAGATATGTTTGGTGATCCACCACCTTCTTCAGATACTCTTACTGAAGAATCTTCCGTTAAAGAGGAAGAGTCTTGTCAAAATATATTTGGCCTGCCCTCTTCAACTCCTGCATCAGTATCTGAAGATATTTTTGGAACACCTCATCATGGTCCTGATTCGAACTTTATTGATGCTTTCGGTAGCGAACATATGGGATCTTCTGAAGCAGTTGACGGCATATTTGGGCCAGAAATAACTTCTTCAGAAATTCATTTAGACGAAAGGAAGACATCAGTACATTCCATTCCTAACGTTGAAGTTCCAAATATAGATATTTTTGGATTAGGCTCACATGAAGTAGAAATAGAGCCATCATCTCCTTTTCTTAGTGCAGGCGCTATGGCACCTCACCCCACACCAGCCTCCATGTCTTCTAAAGGCTTTGATATATTTGGCGGAGATGATGATATGCCAACTTCGCCTATTCAGCCTGTACCTTCTGGAGCAGAAACAACTGGAGCAACACTCTTTGAAACCCAAGCACCAGCTCCCAATGTTGGGATGAGTCTATTTGGTGCTGGAGAGGAAGCTTCGCTAGATATATTTGCTGAGAGCGCTGGAAACACAATGATAAACCCATTCGCTCCTACTCCTTCAGCTCCTACTTCAATAGCAACTCTAGCTTCTGTTACTGCTACTAGTGGAAAAGAAACTCTTGATGAAGATTTCGATGCATTTTCAGCAAGGTTTGATAATGTTACAAATGACTTGTCAGAGCCTTCTTTCGACCCATTTACTGGAGCAACCAGAGGTATATATATATACTATATATATATATAATTTAATATATATCATTAATTATTATATATATATATATATATATTATATATATATATAATATAATACTAATAATAATATATATATATATATCTACTATATCTATAAATTATACTTATTATATATATATATAATATAATTTATCTGTTAGTGAAATATTCAGGATGTCAACCACCTAAAATAAAATAATTAAGTAATAAAATAATACGCATATGATAAGCATACTTAAGATTAATTAATAATAAAAAATAATAATAATAAATAAAATCAATATTATAATATAATACTTAAGAATAAATAAATAATAATAATATAATAACTAATAATCAGCATACATCATAATATTATAAATATAATAATATAATATAATAATAATATAATAATAAATAATAATAATATAATATAACATAATATAATATATAATAATAATATATAATAAATACATAACTTCCAGCTGCTCTGCTCCATGGGGTGAATGCCTCTGCTGGCAGAATCTCGAAGGTTTTGGCTTTGGGGACGATGCCTACAATCTCGACCCCTTCCTATTATCCCTTAACGAACCTAACCACCAGTTCCGCAGTCGACCCGCCAGAAAAGTTAAAAAGGAGATTGATGTCGAAAGATTCTGGATGAATACTCCTAATGAATGTCGTAATTAGTGCTATTAATACATCATATTATTAATATATTATAGTTATATTATATATATATTATTACATTATATAATTAATATATATATAATAGCTATATATATAATATATATCTATAAAGTACTATTATATATATATTATATATATTCAAACATAGAGTGTGGCCTTGCCTCCTCTAGTGAGACGTGGTGGGTCCCTGTACATTGACTCAGTATATATATAATATATACCTATATATATTATATATTATAATATATACTATATATCTATATATTATATATTATATTATATATATATATATATATATATAATAATAATATATTACTATATATAAATATACATAATATATATATACTATATATATATATATAATACTATACTATATATACTATAGTATATATAGATATATATATATATATATATATATTTATATATATCATATATTATATATTAGTATTAATATATATAACTATTATATCATATATATATATATTATTAATCTTCCCTGGTGTCTATCAATAATCCACTAAGGAGGGGAAGAAATTAACAAACCCAGTTCAAATATCCAAGGCCGACATGATCAGATAAACGACTATTTTAAAGAAAGAACGAATGTTCATGAGAGTTATTACCAGTAGAAATATTTTGTACAGAATTGAGCATATCACGCTTAAGTTGCGCGGAAGTGTAGAGCAATCTAGACAATAGAGAAAAAGATGAGACACGGGTGTGGTTAGATCTCGACTGATCACGTCATAACTGCAAAAAAATGAGCATCTTTTCACTTTTTCTAAAGGATTTCGGGTAATAATACGAATTCAATATCCATATTTCAGTTTGTCGGGAACAGTCAGCCAGTCGCTTCAGGTTGTCTTATTATAAGTGATTGTTAGTAATATAGTATAGGGTAAGCATATACACGTTGAGTCTAGCATGGATTATGATATTAGGAGATTAGAGTCAGGTAGTAAGTACGAGTTAAGTATGTTCAAGTGAGACGTAAGTTTGAGAGATGAGAGTCAAGTGAGTAGTTGAGATAAGTTACTGTAGAGAGTAGAGAGAGTCAGTGAGATGTAGAGAGAGATATCAGTGAGAGTTGAGAAGTCAGTGAGAGTACGTAGAGAAGTCAGATGAGAGTAGAATGAGAGAGAGTCTAGTGAGATAGAAAAGCTTTATGTGTTAAACCACCCTAGGATGTGCGATTGCATACACCATACAATGAAGCGATAACATCTCTCCTATATAGAGAAAATGTAGATGTGAAATAATGTTACTAAGGAGCTCTGAGAACCCTCAGTACCTCTTTTATGATGTTCGTTAGTGAGAAACGTTAAATGAGTGATTCTCTTACCAATAAATGTGCAACGTGATCTCCAAGAATATCCCGTATCCTTGTTCACGAAGAAAAAGTCATACAACTCTACATAAAATGCATTTTGGAAGTATAAGAAGAAAGACCGAGTTGTAAAAGTTATGGAAGAAATTGATAGTTTTGATTAACATTATTATCGAGTAGAAAGTTAATTGAACTGAAGTTCTTTTGAGAAAAGCAATAGAAAACATTACAACAAGTTTTATTTAGATCTCCATTAATATATATGACTAATCGGTAGGAGTGATTTATAACGATTTGAATTAGCATCAAGGGAGCCAGAAATACCATATTTCAGTGGGATATCTCTATCAAACAGTAATATGAGTTTTGTAAGAGCAGATATTGAAAAGAATGTAGTATTATCTGCATAAAAGTGCGATTAAGAGATTGAAGTAATAGCAAGAATTGAGTGTAGATTTATCAAATATAAATCTTTTGATCGTTCAGAGGAGAATGAATTGAAAAAAGTTTTCTTTTCATCAAGGTCAACAAGGGTAAGCATTAAGGGCGCGAAATTTTCAATAAACATGAAATCAGAGGAAACATTTCCACCATAATTTAAAGTATCTTTAAAAGGATGACTAAGATGGTCCTATTTATCAACAGTTCGCTTAGGAGACCGGCACGGTTATATATCAAGATAGAATGATTCAATAACAGGAGAGAGAGAAGAGAGAGGATGAAGAAGATGAGAGGAAGAGAGAGAGAGACGAGAGTAGAGAGTAGAGTAAGACGAAAGAGAGAGAGGACCTCTTTAACGTGAGATGCAGAAAAAATAGATATTAAAGTAGGCTCCTCACTTAGTCATATTTGTGCTTACAGTATACCCGGGATGCTATTGAAAATCTCCCTCTCGCACTCACATGAAATAAGCGGTGGCCTTAATATACTCCGTTTCCTCAAAAAATTCATTAGCATAGCGCAGAGTGAAGTGTAGGAGGATGGCGCGAATGGTGAGAATCTGTGTCTGTATTCCATTACGAATACTCTGATGCTTCTTATGGTATACGCATACTAACTCAGAGAAGTTCCACACGCGACTAAATACCTAAAGTATGACGGTACTGCGCGGTGAGGTGCGAACTTATCCTACAAATCTAATAAGCTTTGCAAAACAATATAAGAACTCAACATGTATTGGCGGATTAGAAAATGTCGATATTAACTTGAGTGATTCGAAGTACGCGAACATGTACATTCTAAGGTTGCAAGCAATGGATAAAGATAACCGACCTTTCCTTAAATTGACAGCAGAAAGATCATATCGAGATTTATTGCAGGGACGTTTCATATAGCGAGGAGGAGACAGATAAAGAGATCTCTTACAGATATTACCTCGTACGGAGATGTTATTCTCTACGTAAACACATTGTAGTAATAGTATACGAGGGAAGAGAGAAGTGTCGTCATACATATCTCTAGCAACTGAGTCGTTCTAGTAACGAGGATTACGAGAAGTGATGTGGGTCCTTCTACGAACACAATAGAGCGTTTCATAATCGACGTCCCGATACATTCTACTAGGCAGTTGAGTAGCGAATAACGCATTCATTCAGGAAATAATATTATAAAGCAATAAGAACTAATAAAAGTTTTCCCCAAAGGCAGATGAGAGTTCCAAAATATAGAGTTTTGAGGAAGGTCACAGGAAAATGTGCCCAGACAAAAGTCAAACGCTTTCTTAGTACTTACTAAGATTACTGTAGAGAAATAATCAGCACAATAATTTTTTTTGAACGATAATTGAACAATAATTACGGCATGTAGATGGAAGTTTGGTAAGTGAAGGATGGAGGTATGATACAGGTGGAGGAAGATGAGGAATTTACGGAGCAAGCGCCAGAAAAAATTAAGATAAAGGGGAGTTTGAGCATGAAAGAGTTAAGCATTTGCGAGGCAGACAGTAAGGCATATATCAGCGGTACTTTGAGAGAATAGAAGAGGAAGTGAGAAAGAGGGAAGGAAGTAATAGGAACTTGAAGAGGAGAAGTAGAGGATAGGTGAAGGACCAGAAAGGGGATTAAATTTATTCTAAAGGCTAAGGAAAAGATTGAAGTAATTATTGTGTCATTGAGAATTGATATACATGAATCTGGAAATGGAAATATCTAAAATATGGTTAAGTGAGACATATCGTGTTCTGTCGACTTATTTGAAGATAGGTAATTCGCCCTGTATGTGAACAATATGGCAACTGAAAACCAAAGACAGAGTTAAAAATGTTAAGCGCGCTATTCAGTTAAATTTTAGTTGTTTGCATGTTATGTTGTTTTTTAGTTATTAATGAATAGGTAAAGTCGTTTATCACGAAGATTCTAGGATAGCGCAGATAGAAGATTTAATGATAATAAACTATATACCACAGCAAACTTATAGAAAAGTGTCTAGTAGTTAAATCGAAATACATTACTCACAAGAGAGCCAAAGCCGGATAGGCTAGAAGGATTCCGTAGAGTAACATATGCTCAAGATAAAAAATGGGTACAAGAAAAAGTAAGATACAATTCTGTAGTGAAGAGTAATACACGGAATAGAAGTAGAAAGAGTAGGGGTGTGCAGTGTCGGACGCGAGACAACAGCGCGTTCATTACATCACGACGAGTATAGTCCAGGATATTATAAAAGCTAATAACAAGAAGAGACGATAAGTTAGAAGAAGTAAAGTAAGATCGGTCGTTCACGTAACTTACGAGTATTGAAATTTAGATGAACATAAAGGACTATCACGATAATTAGCAAATATATATTGAATATACGTGAGTAGCATACTAACTATACATGAACTCCTATGAACCGTTTCCATTTTGAAGAGCGGATGCAAGTGCCCGCACAGTAGAGGGAATTCTAGACGGTTAACCTGAGTTTAAAAACTAGCCCATTCTCTAGAGTATATTCTCAAACCCTAATAGATACATAGATTTGGGAGTATATAGAGAGTAGCACTGAAGGGGTACTGTTGTTTTAGGATCTCAGAGGCGATGGTGTTTACTCGCCACATACAAATGTTAAAATG
>JABUQX010000638.1:115000-121269 GCA_015478945.1 Trachelipus rathkii | reverse complement strand
TAATGTCATCTTAAATTTTTTTCATGACCCTCTCACCAATTTAGTATAATTATTATCAGGTACCTTGGTATTAAAAAAATTAAAAAATACCTATATATTAGGGCATAATAGTATAATTTGGAAAGATTTTCTTAGATCCGTTTCATATTATAACTTTTTATTTTAACTAATAATTATAGTACTACGACATAATTACCTAATGAATGCCTTCTTAACACAATAGACTTTATAGGCGGATCAAGCTATTCGGACGAGCGCAATTACCTTTATATTATAATGTGTAGGACTAGTATATATCGACCCACCAGTCTATGTTACCTTATTATATTAATTTGAACATATTAGAATTCCGTTGGGAGTTTCACCGTAATCATATTGCCTTTTGATTATGCGTTCACACTTGATTCCTTGGGTGTCAAAACATGTTCCTTGGTTTAAGAGGACTTCAGAAGATATTTATGACTTGGGGTTATTCTTGGAACTTTTATTTTATTGAGGGTACACTCAGTAAGTACCAGCGTCTCGGCTAATGACCACTATCATACCTTCTGACGCCTTCCCTCTCAAAAAGCCTCGCAACTAGAGATCATGACTTGTATCTTTAATTTGTCACTCACTCTTATATATACTAACATGGAGGTTATTATATACGTTTTAAATATTTTATAATATAAGTTTATATTGGAATACTGGGAGGTAACTAATAATATGCTCCTGGTAAATAATAAGATAATCTAAATAATTTAATCTGATGAGTTTTTAATACATGATTACTTCATTATCAGAATATGTCTATATTTTTGAGTAACTTTCGCATATCGTAACAAATATATATTTTATTTAGAGAAGATTATGGGTCTGAAATAATATATTTCAAATTGGGTTGTTATAACTCTATACCTTTATATTTAATAATAAAGCGTTAGGATCATCGAGAATCCGAACGCAGGTATGTTCTTTAAGTCGGCGCTGTATACATACCAGGCTGGCGATATTTTAATAATATACAAAAGCACTTTATTATTATGATTGCATCCGTTATTCAGCTTTTGAAATAAATTATATAAAATAAATACGGACAATTCAATTGTGAATTATCATTAAAAATTATTTAAACAGGAAAAAAGTGGACTTATATAGCCGTCCATAATTTCTGGACTATTCCAAAACCGTATCCTCTACCAATAAATTACGCTTATATAATATGAACATAAGTTTGCCCGGAGGGCCTCGAGCTTCACGTTTATTAAAGCTACGGAAAATTAACCTAACACAACTCTATTCGGCTTCTCTCTGTTGTAAATCTATTTTTCAGACTAAATTATTATACATAATCATTTAGTGAAATGAGGATAATATACGCCATTTTAAAGTATTGTAATTTATAGGGTATATTTATTGTAGTAAAGTATAAAGATCTTCTAACTTATTTTAATAATATAATATTTATTATATTATTTATATAATTTATATATATTTTGATTATATAATATATATATATATATTATATTAATATTAATATTAATAATATATATAATTAAATATATATTTATAATTAATATATATATATATTTAATTATATATATATATATAATATATAATATTATATATTAATATATTTTTTTTATTTATTATATATTAAATATATATATATATAATTTATATATTTAAATAATATATTAATTATATATATAATATAATATATATTTTATAATATATATATTATATATTAATTAATTAATTTAATTTTATTATTTATAAATATATATTATTTCATTTGAGTTATATATATTATTTTTATCGCTATATCTTTACAATATGATTTATTTATTAATTATTCAAATATCACCTATTAATCTTTTATTATCTTGTATAGATTATATGTATTATAATTATTACTATATATTAAGTTCAAATTTGTAAATTATTAAATAATATATAAGCGGAACTCCTCGTTGTAATTTATTTTCTTTTCTATATTTTTATTGGTAGAAAGTATAATTTAACTTTATATGTTTTTTCACTATATATTTAATAAGTATATTTTAATCAATATAGACTTATAGCAAAGATAGGGTGAGTTTGAGGCCAAAAAATATCGCAACATCAGAGAAATATATTCAGAATATTTTTGGGCTTTCCCCGATTATATTATAATCGATATTTTATATCTGGCGATATTTTCTTCGGGCGATAATATCGGATATTTATCGATAATTTTTCCTTAATATCGGATAAGCACCCGGGAATATTTCACTTTCAAAAAAAAAAATTTTATTTTTAATTTTAATCATGAGAAAAAAATAAAAATATTATAATAATAATCTACTCCATATATACCAGCATATATATAATATTTAATATCCAATATAAATATACTTGAGATAAATGATTGATAGAAACCTTATCTTTATTTTTGCTACCCCATATTTATCCGTTCTTCGTTCGTCCCCCCAATATCGTGGCTGATATATAAAATAAATTAAAAACTCCCAGATAAACAATTATGGGTGATTTTATTAATAGATTTAATCTGTATTATCTCTAAATAATTCGGGAACTCAAAAAAGTTTAGGAGAGAAGAGGGGATGTGAGGTATAAATCTTCTGTGCGAGACAAGATCAGAGCAGAGTCATACGCCGCACAATGGTCACGTTATTCTTTCCTTGTCGAGAGAAGTCTCATTATTGCTATAATCACAGGTTCACACAATTACAGATGTATCAAATGGGATTTTATATGTCGGTATCTCACCTTTATTTGCTTTTCCTTCTAGACAATTTATCAATATTTGGTGTGAAAATGTATATTTAGTAAATTCAATTGTACTTTTCCTTTGCTTATGTTTCCTTATAATTATCTAAGCAATGTATAGAACTTATCTTACCGTGTAAATCGACGTTCAGTCATCCGTCAGAACGAACAAGTCGAATTTAATTAAAACAATATGTTATTGCTAACAGAAGGAATAGATTATGACTTCTCACAGCTGATATTCAATCAATAAGTATCACCAATTGTTATTATTTTCTTTTATAATTATGAAATATTTTATTATTAAATTTATTTATATTTATCCTGAGACTATTAAATATGACTTATGTCAAATGATCATACACTCGAGCTTTAAGCCTTAATTTCTAGTAATATTACGTGTAAGCTTTACTGTGGGTGTGTTATTGACACGTGGTCAGCTTGAGTGGACAATGTAAATTATCATTGCAGATAAATCTAATATCACTGTTAATATGTGATAATCAAGTAGACTCTCTTGATGAATAAGTTGGTTTTACAGTTTATAACATTACAAGAGTACCCGAGGTGGACGTAACTTAATGTCTTAATCATTACATACTGGTCGAATTATTATTACAGATATTATAGTTATGTACACTTATAAAATATTGATATTAATTATAATTTATTACCTTCTAATTTTAATACGATATTATTTAAATTATATTACCTGTCATATCAAAAAAAGTTAGTATTTAAGTGTGAAAGGTACTATATATATAAAACCAAATATTATAAATAGCGTTCGGATGCTTATCGATGTTTGATTAATAAGTATTAATATACTTGTTTATGGCTCCTGACCCTACAGTTGAATTTCTTAAAAAACATATTACATTTTTAATCAACTAAATAATTATAATTATTAGATATGTTCTTAATATTAATGCCAAGTAACTTATCCAGTAAATTAGTCTACTACGCATACCAGTTTTTGCTATAACATTACCTATAATTTTAAAATAATTAAGTTGTTAGAATCAATATTTATATTTGATAACTATAATAAGATAATCAATTATTATGATAGAGATTCCTTAACGCTTTCAAATTACATAATCTTAAATAGTTATTATTATTTACACAGATTTTTAATTAATGGAAAAAAACGAGTTATTTACTATACTTATCATTATTGAACTTAATTATCTCTCAAGAAGTAATACCCGATACCATCTCTTTATTATTTAAAATTATGTTATTTCACACTATCGTCTCATATAACAATATGCTATCTAAAAACCACCTACTCACCAGTATTCTCAAGATCCACTCAATCTAAACTCATATGCTTTTTCAAGCAATACACAATACATTCATAGTCTTCAAATCACCCATCTTTTGGGCTATAGTAAGAATTTGAAAGTTGGAATACACTGAAGAGTGAAAGATCTTTTTCCTCAATATAATTTCTAACATCACACTTATTTAATTCTCTGTTACAATATATATAACATAATGCTTTATCATATATTATTATAATAAAATAAAGACTACTTTAATTTTCTCTCTGAGTTATATTAATTTAAAGAAATATATTTAATAAATTTATATATTAAGGTATATCGTGATTATAATAAGAGTTATATACTAGTAGAATGACAATACGTTAATGAATTAATGTAATCAGGAGCGAGAATGAACTGTTATTTTAAGCGTTGGCAGATTAGAACGCAAGTCAGATTAATTACCTGTCTACATTTTCTCAAAAGTAAAGTCCTATGGAGTTGGGGTTCTTATATATGAAAATCGAGTGTGAGTAGGCCATCGTTCCTATATCACTAAAGGGAATAGAGAAGGGTTGTGTGAAAGGATCACTCACACTTAAGGGAGTGATTCGGCCTTGTACAATATTAGGGAAAATATTATCTTTTATTAAAGTGATACCACTACAAACTAGCTTAGATTAATTGCTTTAATAATATTTAATGATTGGTTTATCTAGTTCGCTAAGCTCTATGTGGTACAAGAGAATATAATTACCTTACTATATGAGACCTCAAGTGGTAATACGCGGGTATACCGGCCACCAAGGATAACGTCCGCGCAGAAATAGAACGTATAAACTTTACACCTATTTATAAATCATATATTATATTATAATATTTATATTATTATTAAATTTATAATTATTGATTTAATATTATATTGTTAATTATAATTCTTATTAATTTTCTTAATAATATAATAATATTTATATTAATATTATAATTATTTATATTATATTAATTATATTAATTATTTATATATTATTATTATTATATTATTTATATTATTTATTATTTATATTTTATATATTTATTATATATATAATATATTTAAATTTAAATTAAAATTTTAATTATTTAATTTAATTATTTAATTATTTATTAATAAATTAATTATATTAATAAGAAATATTAATTTAATTAAATAAATTTACATATATATAATTATATTATTATATTATATATTATATTATTTATTTAATTTAATTTTAATTATTTTTTTTTCTGGGACATAGTATAAATATATATTATTGTAGTTCTGTAATTTTTGACTTGGGAAGTATATTACTCAAAATTTATAACTCATTTACGACGCTATTTAATGTATTAAGAACTGCAAATAAAATATATTAAAGTGGTTATACTATATTTTCGGTAACTGAATATTACTAAGAGATCACGTTTATGTTGAAAAATAAATAAAACACTTATATCGGTAACTATTTTTCACTGTCAAGAAAATCTTATAATTTATTTTTATTCTAAGTGTGTAAAATTGAATTGTTTAGTTTTTAGTAAATATATTAATTTGTATTAGTTTACTTCTAATCCAATTAACATAATGTTGTTAAGAGTTAATTTGTAGCTCACACTAAGCATCCCCAATAGAATTTCCAAAAATTAGTATTTAATATGGTCACTAAATTATAAATTTTTAAAGTCGTATGATACGTGACATGCTAAAGTTTTGAGCTTTCTAGGCTTAACAAAATTATTGGTCTGTAATCGAAATGATGCTGTATTGATCATGGTGCTCTAAAGATCTTGTTGTGAATGGGTTGGCTATGTGAATTGATTGATAATGATAAATTATGTACTTTTGTTTGAGACACGATTGTAAAAAATTTTAAAATCCATTAATTTTTTATTGATATTATATTTTCATATCAGAATATTAATAAAATATATTTATAAACTTAGAGGATTCTATTTTGGTAATTTGAATAAAATATGGAAAATAGCAGGAAACACTGTGCATTATGAATAAAATTAGAAAATCATTTAAAAATCGATTTTGAACTTATAATAATATCTATACTGTTATAAAATCTGCCTCTCATATAATGGTCCTAAATGCATATATTCCAATCACAATGAGTTAAATTACTCTAAAGTTTACCCAATAAGATTATATAATTGACAAATATTATAATATATAAACCTATATATAGATGGCATATTCTTCTGATACTAAGGGAACTTTTG
>JABUQX010000638.1:97500-102500 GCA_015478945.1 Trachelipus rathkii | reverse complement strand
ATATATATATATATATATATATATATATATATATATATATATATATATATATATATATATATATATATATATATATATATATATATATATATATATATATATATATATATATATATATATATATATATATATATATATATATATATATATAGAAAATAGAAATTGAAAAGAGGTTTTGAAACCAATGGTGTTGAGGGAAGAGTTTGATTCTGAGAGGATTGTTTATATCAGAGGGAGCCATTCGTTGGAATTTTGAGTGTCTCTGAATATGCGAAATTTTAAATTGAAAATTTATTTTATATAAATGTATATATTTGAATTTATGTTTATTCGCTTGATTTCTCTTGGTGAAGCCTCAAAATTTTATTATGTCCTTTCTGCTTTATTTTGAACTTTAAAACTAAAATGAAATTATCATAATAAGGAAGTAAATTCGAAATTGTTGCTGTGAAGCTCCGTTTCGCGAAGGCAGTTGGCTCATTTATTACGAATTATTGGTGTGTTCTCAGCTGTTGGTGTTTTTTTTTTTTTTAATCTTTTTATATTTACCAGTGTTTTTTTTTTTTTTTTTTTTTTTATAGTGTCTATAATAATCAATTGAAGTGTTTTTTTTTTTTATTTTTTAAGTATTCTCAAAATTCAAAAATTTGTATTTTTTTTCCTTAATTTAAAACATAAATTATTATCAGTTTTTTTTTTTTTTAAGGGCATAATTTTTATTTTTATTATTTTTATTTATTTTATCTTTTTATTTTTTAATCTAGTGTCTACGTGTGTCATTAATTAATTTATATTATTTATTATTATTATTATTATTATTATTATTATTATTATTATTATTATTATTATTATTATTATTATTATTATTATTATTATTATTATTATTATTATTATTGGATATCAAGTTTTTTTAAAACATTTGAATTGTTCATATTTTTTCTAGTTTTGTTATTGTTAGTATTATTATCGATATTGTTATTAGGTATTAAGTTTTGCTAATAATTTGTATTAGTTTTAGTTTTAGCATCTAGTATATATATTTTTTAATTTTATATATACATATATTTTTTTATATAATCGGTTTGCACTTTTTTCAAGGGATTTGCAATGGTGAGGTCACGTGCTCGGGGTAAGAAGGGTGGAAGTGGGCGTAGGGGCGGGCTTTCTATTGATTTTGCTAATGTCCGTGGTCTTCGCATCAATCATGAATCTGTTGAACACCACCTTTCTACCTTTCATCCTAATATTTTACTTCTTTCCGAGACACAGCTGGCCAAGGACTCCTTCTCTAACAACTTAAACATCTCTAACTATAATCTATTTTATAATTTCCGACTGAATGGCGGAGTCTGTGCCTACATTAACATAAATACTCCTGTAACACGTCTCGAAAATCTCGAATCTCCTAATTTCGATGTTCTTTGGCTTAAAATCTGTCTCCCTACTACTACCATTATCTTGTGTTTCTGCTACTGCTCTCCTAATAGAACAGATTTTCCGACTCTTTTTAGATATCTTACCACTTCTCACGAGACTGTTACTTCTTCTCATCCAACTGCCGAAGTCCTCTACTTAGGGGACTTCAACGTACACCACACTGAGTGGTTGGGCTCCTCTCATACTGATTCAGGTGGGAAGGAGGCCAAAACATTCAGTATTCTCAACGATCTGGAACAGTTGATTAAAGAACCTACACACATCCCAGATCGTCCTAACCAATTCTTAAACACTCTTGATTTATGCTTCACCACTTCTCCTTCTCGCTACAAATACACCATTTTCCCTCCTATCGGTAATTCTGACCACAATCTTGTAGCTCTAAAGTATAACACTTCATTTCCAGCAGCTCCGCCCTGCCCTAAGCGAACTTTCTGGCACTTTAATCGGGCTAATTGGGTTGCATTACGTCGCTTTTTTGCAAACTATCGCTGGAATGAATCATGTTTTGTTCCGGAGAACGCCTCTGCTTCTGCTGAAAAGGTAGGGGCCGTGATCACGGATGGGATGAACAGGTTCATTCCATCTTCCACTAAATCATTTTCTCCCCATAATCCATGGTTCGATGGCTCTTGTTCTCGTGCCATCCAAGAGCGTGACATTGCGTATAGGGCTTGGAAGAACTCTCGTTCTCCTATTACTCTAACTAATTTTCGCTCTGCCCGGAATCGATGCAGGGATATTATTCGACTGGCCAAGAGTTCTTTCACTAAAAGGAAGTGTGCTGCCCTTCTTGATTCTCCTTCTGATAAAAATTTCTGGCCTCTTGCCAAAAACATCTCAAATAACTTCTGTAAATCTGCCTTTCCCCCTCTTATCCGTTCTGACGGTTCTATTGCTAACACTCCTTCTGAAAAGGCTAATCTCTTTGGTCTTCTTTTTTCATCTAATTCCACCATGGACGATTCCGGCTCCCCTCCTCCTGCTCCATCCCCTCTCAGGTGTCCAATGTCTCTACCTGTCATTACTCATGATCGAGTACATGAGATACTGAGATCTATGAACGTCCGGAAGGCCAGTGGCCCAGATGGCATTCCACCTCGTGTTTTGAAGGAGTGTGCTTCTGAGCTGGCGCCTGTCCTCGTTCAACTCTACTCCCTATGCCTTAATACTAACACTTTTCCTCAATGCTGGAAGCGCGCTTTTATTCAGCCAATCCCAAAAAAAGGTAGCCGCTCTGATCCTTCTAACTATCGACCTATTGCCTTAACTTGTATACTATCTAAAATCTTTGAAACTCTCCTTAACTCTCATTTCCTCGATCATATAGAATCTCATTCCCTTCTTTCAGATCGTCAGTATGGCTTTCGACGTTCGAGATCAACTGGTGATATCCTTTCCTATCTCACTGATCTATGGTCTTCTGCCCTTAAGGATCATGGTGAGTCTTGTGTGGTAGCACTTGACATATCTAAAGCTTTTGACAGGGTATGGCATGCGTCGCTACTCTCTAAGCTACCTTCCTTTGGATTTCCTCCTTCGCTTTGCTTACTCTTGTCTAGTTTTCTTTCAGATCGTTCCATTTCAGCTCTTGTTGATGGAGCAACCTCTTCCTCCTTTCTTATTAATTGTGGTGTTCCTCAGGGGTTCTGTTTTATCTCCAACTTTATTCCTTCTTTTCATCAACGATCTTCTTAGCTGCACTTCTAACTCTGTTCACTCTTATGCCGATGACTCAACTCTCCATTCTTCCACTCATTTTAATTGTGCTCCCTCGTTTATATCTAGAGTTGCTTCTCGTCTACAGCTTTCTGATTCAATTCTTGCCGATTTGGTCGGAATTTCTCAGTGGGGTAACCGAAATCTTGTGAAGTTCAACTCTTTGAAAACTCAACTTCTTCATATCTCCCTCTCTAAAATACCTCCCAACTTTCCTATTCCCTTTGACGGCTCTAATGTCTTACCCGTAAACAACATAAACATTCTAGGACTAAACATAAATAGTGAATTGTCTTGGAGACCTCACATCACATCGGTTGCTAAAATGGCCTCAAAAAAGCTGGGAATTCTGTTCAGATTGCGTGAATTTTTTTCTTCTGCTCAGATGCTCCAGTTATATAAAGGTCTTATTCGCCCCTGTATGGAATACTGTTCCCACATTTGGGGTGGTTCCGGTTCCACCCTCCTTTTGGATAGAGTTGAAGCTAAGGCTAAGAGGCTTATAAACTGTCCCATACTTTCTGACTCCCTTGACCCTCTTTCTCTGCGTCGTGACGTCGGTGCCCTATCTCTTTTCTATAGGTATTACAACGGCAGGTGCTCGAGAGAATTGACCTCTCGCATTCCTCCTCCACTGCGTCGCCCTCGTAATACAAGAGGTGCCTTGTTCTCTCATGAATATTGTGTGAATATTGGAGACTCAAGGATCACTCGTTGTGGTACCTCCTTCTTTCCAGCCACATCTGTTTTGTGGAACTCCTTGCCTTCTTTTATTTTCCCCGCTATATTCAATCTTCCTCTATTTAAATCCCGCGTCTGCGCCCACCTGAGGGAATTGCGTTAGGCAAGGGACAGGGTGGGTTTACTTTCCATTTATTTTAATGTTTTTCTTTATGTAATTTTTTTTTATTTATTTATTTATTTTTTTTGCCCCCTCCTTTTGAAAAGGGCATTGCCCGTGAGTGGTGGTATCATGTAAAAAAAAAATATATATATATATATATATATATATATATATATATATATATATATATATATATATATATATATATATATATATATATATATATATATATATTATATATATATATATATATATATATATATATATATATATATATATATATATATATATATATATATATATATATATATATATATATATATATATATATATATATATGGTAATAGTTGAGATAGTGAATCTGACGAAATATCGATATTTTTTTCCGATAATCGGTTTTTTAATATCTTTCTTCGTCCCGTGTAAGAGGACTAAAACCCAGCTGCCAAATCTCTCTAGAGCATCTATAAATATATTCCCTCTACCGAATTTTTTTTTAAGCTTAAATTCGGTTTAGGACCCATTAAGTTTAGGTTATGATAAGTTTTGTTAAGTATACACAGAAAATCTGTCTACTTAACAAAACTTATCATAACCTTACTTATTTTTCGAACGTAAAAAGAAATAATATATGAAAACACCGAATAACGTTCCTTATAAATATATCGTAATTGTGGCAATTTTTTATTAACAACATGTGGCAACGTTGCTTCATACCCATATCAAAACATCATTACTTCTAAAAAAAAAAATATCGATTTTTCCAAAATTGAGTTAAACTTAACTATTACGATATATATATATATATATATATATTATTATTATATTTTTTTCTTATTTTAATTATATATATATAAAATATATATATATATATATATATATATATATATATATATATATATATTATATATATATATATATATATATATATATATTTTATATATAATATATATATATATTATTTATATATATATATATATATATTTATATATATATATAT
>JABUQX010000638.1:50000-62500 GCA_015478945.1 Trachelipus rathkii | reverse complement strand
TCCATTCTCGTAAAAGCTGCTAACTGAAATCAAAGTTCCATTCTGTCATCCTTAACGTCTCTCGCAAATATTCCTCTTATTTCTACTCCTGATGAAATAAGAAACACATCTAAAGGCACTATTTATTGTTATGAACAGAAAGACGAAGATACAGCTGTCATTTTGGAAGAACTCCAACAGAAAAGATTTTCGTTACAAACGTTTATAGATTTCCCCCTCGCCGGGAAACTCCTGACAAACCAAATCCCCGTTTACTGCTGACTTTTAATACCCCTTATCCACCTACAAAGGTCAAAATAGGGTTCACAAGTCACAGTGTTCGCACGTTTATCCCTCGACCCAGACGTTGCTTCAAATGTCAACGGTTTGATCATCCCCGAAAATACCTTTGTAGAGACAGGATGACATATGCCCAATCTGTGGAGAATTATTTCACACTCCTTGTGAAAATACCTAACTGTAAAAACTGTAAAGGTCCCACAAAAGCTTCCTTTCAAATTCATTCTTCTCCTGTTTGAACATGAGGCTTGAGCTTTGCACCATACATAAATTGAGCAGTGAGAGATGCTGGCATGCCAGCCTGGCAGCAATATCAGACAAACGAAACTCAATCTTACGCCACACCACACCTGCCCCCACGCCTCCGAGTGTTAATCCACAACACAACCTATCCCAATAGAACTCCTCTTAAATTCCATTGAAAACCTTGTGTACTGTACTGCAACCTGTCTACATGTAATGTCACACTACAATCAAAGAATACAAAAGCAGCCCTGATTTCAATTCCTCCTGTCTCAAAAAGATATCAACAAGCCTATCCTTTATATTAACTCTCTTTTCAAATTCCTCATATGTCTAAGCTGGCTCACCCAATACAAAATTTGGAAAACATTTCTGCCAAGACACACAGTCCCATACTCACCAAATTGGTTCACCAAACTTATGCAAGAGTGATGTTTCTTTTGTTCTTAATTGCCTCCACTATTACTAAAATCCTCAAAGATGTTTCAAAACAGAAAAAGAATAGTCAAAGGTTAAAGATTATAGTTAAATATAGAGCAACCGAATTTTTAAACAAAAACACAGTAACCCTAGATAAATGCAACTCAGAAGAGACCTCGCCATAAGTCTACTTCTGAGACAAAAAAGGCTTCAAAGACTGTACCCAAATAATCCCAATATTGAACAACCCACCACAACCAACACCATTGCCTATATTAATAGCTCTTCTGATTCTTCCATCTTTTCCCGAGTTTCCTTATCAGCACTTCCAAGGGATTCTATACCCGAAGATGAATTCGATAACAACTCAAATGGAGCTTCGAGTATGATGGACCCATTCCTTCTAATGCTTCCGCATCTTTTTGAGAAAGTGTGAATGGAAACTGTTCAACGCAAATGTCGCAAACGTTTCTAAGCGTTCCTGGGGTCTGTTGTAGGCATGAAGATAGACCAAGAGGTCCCCATTCTCCAATCAAACTAATTTCCCAAAATCACCCGCATGATGAAGTACTGGAAAATTCTCCAGAATCAGACCTTGCCAATTCATCGAATCCCATATTGGAAATCGATGTCGTAACCCCAATACATTCTCAAAAAGACAATACCCTTAACCCACATAATAAGTTGGACTTGATTGAACTCAACTTATCTCGTATTCATGGTGAAGCTCTTTCACCAAATACATCTGAAAACTCCTCCCTAAAAGAGGTCATACAACCTAAATCTAAATCTCTGGTGTATGACTACTCTTTACCCCCAGGTTTTGTTCCCCCTCCTCGCCGAGACCCACGTCTCAACCTTCCCTCTCAATCTGAACCCACCTCCAACATTACCCCCAGTCACATAGAGACAATTGTCTCTAATAGACCACCACCATAATATTCATAACTCATCATGACTACTTTCCTTCAATGGAATTGTCGTGGCTATTACTCTAATTTCGAAGAACTTGTTCAACTAATAAACATATGTACACCAAAGTGTATATGTTTGCAGGAACTTCGACTATGTCATCGTGACTTCTTTCAACCATCTGAATATAAATCGCCGTTAACTTCTATAGAAAGAGGTGACAATGATAGGGGAGGGGCAGGAATACTCATTCACAAATCTATCACTTTCCCCAGTTCCTCTCCAAACCAAACTTCATGCAGTAGCGGCACGAATTCACTTGTCCATCGACATTACTATATGTTCAATCTACTTAGCTCCGAGTAGTGAATTTACTAAGGTCGACTTAGCTGATCTTTTTAAACAGCTCCCTACTCTGATTTTTATTAAAAAAGGTGACTTCAACCTCCACCACCCCTTATGGGGTGACTCTGTCACTTCATCTAAGTCCAAGATCTTAATAGATCTCCTAACCCTCTTTTCCTGATGCCTTGAACACAGACCCCTACATGAACAGACACACTCTTTTTGGGTATTGATATCTCCTTTCCGATTTCCTTCTTGCTAACTCTACATGAACATTCTCTGATTATTTAGTTTATTTTGGCAGCATCATTACCCAATAGCTTTAAATGAGCTTGTTCCAAGCCCAATACAAAAGCGGAGTGGGCTCCTTTTTATCAGGCCACAGCTATCCTTTCTCCTTTCATAACTTATCTCTCACTGCTGCCGTCGACTCTACTTTTCCATAAAACCATTGTCCTGTGGCGGTCATCCCCTGGTCTTCCTTTTCACAGGCAAGCGGCTCTGCAACCTCAGGTCCCAAGAGTGCACAAGCCAACTGGGAGAGAAGAAGAAACTTCACAGGCAATACAAAAAGACCCATACCACCCAAAACATGATTATTTTTAAAGCAGCTGCAGCGAGATCTCGGCGAATTAATCGTCAAACGCATAAACAATTTTTTCGAACTTACATATCGACTGTTAACTCAACAACCCCTCCTCCTTTAGTGTGGAAAGTTACACAGAAAATATCCCGTCGCTCCAATAACTCTCACCACAGTCCTCCGTTATGGGCCTATATAACTGATACGATCTCCGCTCTGCGTTGGGAAGATGCAGTTAGTTATAGCTTTGCTAGCCATCGAGTACATTCCTGCTACACTGGAAGCCTTTCAAAACTGAGAACTGACACAGCATCACCTGGACTTTTCAAATGCGAAAGGGGAGATCATACCTACAAACTGTCTTTTAAGACTATAGAGAATCAAACCCATTGGCAAATAGCAAAGACTGTGCCCTTGGTCCAGACATGATTTCGCACATCATGCTCCGTCATATCCATCCTTCCAAAGGCCGCATTTTGCTGACTTATATAACAGAATTTGACTGATCTTTCTTCATCTATTCTGACTCAAAGGCTAAAATTTATTCCCAAACCTGAAAAGATCAAAAGTTGGTAGACAACCAAAGACCAAATGCATTAACCTTCACTCCTGTGTAAATTAATTGAGAAATGTTTCTGGCTGCTACTCCCTGTTCTGGGAGAGCCAAGCTTTCTCAAACTTTCCAATTTGGCTCAAAAATCGTCTGATCTATAACTCTCGAAACTATCCATCCTGGGGAAGCCTCTCAACTGGTGGGATGGTCTCTGGAGCCTTTTGAATCTTTAAAAAGCTACGACAACGTGGATAACTGATCTAAAACCCAATTCGGCTTGGTTTCCATGGACAACTCCCTCTTTTCATAAAATGCCTTTTGTCACACAGATCTATCCAGGTTCGGTGCTCTTCTATTCTGTCACGCCACTTTACTCTGGATGAAGGCGTTCCACAGGGTAGTGTTTTAAGTGTACAACTATTTTGCTCGATTTAATAATATTGTTACCTCTATTCCATCAAATAGTCAATTAAAGTCTCTCTATGTCGATTATCCTGGCTATATACATAGTCGGAAAAGCAAGCTGCCTTTCTGAACAAAAACTTCTTAACTAGCTATTAAAAATATTTTTTTCATGGGCCAGTTCTCATATCTTCCATTTTTCCCACCAAACCTAACAAAAGCTTTTTAAGAAAAAGAATTGAAGAACTTGTCACCTTCTTCCAGCGAACCTAACCTTATATGGTTCGCCTATTCCTGTTACTTCACAGGTCAAATTTCTAGGACTCATCCTAGATGACCACTTAACATATGCCCCACATATTAAACACCTGAAAACAACTTGTCATCGCGCGCTTGACGTATTACGTCATCTCGCCTCAAAATCTTGGGGCGCTGATCGCAAGTCCCTTTTACGTCCATATATCGCCCTAGTTCGATCGAAGCTTGACTATGGCTGTGTAGTATATGGTCAGGCCTCCCCTACTCTACTGCATCTGTTGGATCCCATACAAAACGAGGCCATCCGTATCTCCACTGGAGCCTTCCGATCGTCCCCCCGGGTAAGCCTTGAAGTTGATGTGATGCCACTCTCTCTTCAAAGAGAATACATCATGTGTACAAGTTATCTTCGTTTTCAAACCCCAATACCGTCTGCTCTGACACCGATTCTGCAGGAGGTGCCTCAGAATCCTAATTACTGGCCATTTGCGAACACGGTTCATAACATCCTTAACTTCCTTAACATCCCTTTACAAAAGGTGCTGCCTTTCTCATACGATGAAGGATACACACCTTGGTTATTCCCCGCTCCCACCATTTGCTTGGCTCTGACCTCTCTCTCCAAATCAAGCCATTCTGCTGCCTTGTTAAAGGCATCATTCCTGTCTCATTCCACAGTTCATGATGAGTTTACTCCAGTATTTACTGACGGCTCTAAAACCGGGAACAGTGTGGGCGCATCTGCTGTCTTTCCTGATCGCAATCTTTCCCATACCCTCCCCCCTCATGCTTCAATTTTCACAGCAGAATTAATGGCTATAATGATTGCGCTTTCTCGAATTCTAATCCTTAACCAAGATCAATCTTATATCATTTATTCAGATTCGCTCAGCGCGCTACAAGCGCTTAAAACCCCTTATTCTAAAAACACAATGGTATCTGCTGTGCAGCAATTTCTTCGGCTGCTCCATTCCCACAAGAAACAAAATTATTTTATGTTGGACCCCTGGAGAGTAACTGGCAATGAAATTGTGACAGAGAGGCCAAAATTTGGCCACCACCTCTTTCGGAGTTATTCCAGGTACCTCCCGGATGCCATTCGACAAGGCTACCTCCCATCAACCGATTACTATCCTGCTCTCCGACAAGGTTTTCGATCTTATTGGCAAGAGCGCTGGACGAATGATCAGAGAGGAGCGAAACTTAGAAATATAAAGCCGATCATCGGGGAGTGGTCTTCCTCCCACAGACGAAAACGCTTATACAAAAAAATCAAGAAAGTTGAAATTGAAATTGAAATATGAAATAATTGAAAGTCCTACTGAGGGTTTCATATACAAAAAATTATCAGGAACTAATAATCTTGATTACTTTGCATAAAAAATATTTAAATATAAAGACAATAAAAAAAGGAAAAACTTCTTTACTTTTAATTTTGCTTAAATGATTATTAATGAATATTTTCTATTATATTTTTAGTTTCAAGGAAAATACATAAATAAAAAGGATGTTGAAAGATGCTTCCAGCCTCAAGCCAACCCAGCTCTATCACAGCAGTACAGTAACAAGCTCCCAGCTGAAAAAATAAATGGGAGCCTTTTAAAAGTTGGTACAAAAAACCAACTTCCTAAACCTATATTTTTGGAAATATTTGATGTAATATATGTGATGCACAACTTACAAGAAAATGATTAAAAAGTTGCCTCAAAATTGTGATCCTTTCTATACTGTGCAAACAGGCCAAATGTGGCTATGAACCTTTAAATTATAAAATTTAATTAATAATTAACAGGAACTCTGCCTATTAAGGCATACTTTAAATAATTAAAGTGATCTAAGTAAGAGTAAATTAACAGCCTGATAAACTGCATCTACTTACCCAATAAATGGTAGCCTTAAATCTTGCTTGCCTTTTTGACTCTCTTCTTTCCAGTTATTGTAAGTAAGCCTCTGTTCAAATGTTTTGACTCTTGCCTCTTCTGGCATTCACAGTATCTCAAACAGGAAAAAAGTGGAATTAATGATTTGTTGGCCAACATAAAATATTAAATATGAAATAAAACTGCAAACAGCATTGACGGTGGTATAGCTTAGTAGCTTAAAATTCTAGGTACAATCTAGGTACATAGCACAAATATATAAGTAATAGGTTTTTATCCAATGTAACAGATAGTGGAATAGGAGTAGCAGTAGCAATGACCGACTCATTTTGGTCAGCTGATCATAGAATCAATTTTTTATTTTTCTTCTTTTTTAAATGGGAGCAGCTGGGCCAATTTATAATAGATAAACAAATGCTGCCTATCAGGCGTAAAATAATTATATATTTATTATTTAAGTTAAGTAATGAATGAGAAAAAAAAAATAAATGATAAGCAATTAAGTGATTTATATTTTATAAAAAGAACCACAATAACAATTGCAAGTCATTAATCACCTTCCCAGTTATATTTAGATTAAAAAAAATTATATAGAAATGTAATTTTTATACATTGGGAGGGGGCGTTAAATTATCAAAAGAGAAATATGAATTGATAATTTAAACATGTCAAAAAAATGAAACAATTTTTTTTATTTTTTTTTTTTTTTTTTTTTTTTTTTTTTTTTTTTTTTTAAACAAACTACTCTACTAGCTTCATTTATTTTATCAGCCAGCAGCCTGATAGCTTTTAAATTAAATGAAATTGAAATTGAATTTTTTTTTTTTTTTTTTTATAAAATAATTGAAAAAACTTAATTCTTTCACTTAGCCTTTTTGATGAGAATCAAATTAGTTACATGTCTTTTAATTATTTCCCCATTCCCTTTCTTAACAGATACCTCTACTACCTCTCCAAGAGTGTTTTCCTTTGTGTCAGTTACTATCCCCATTGGAAAAAAATATGGTTTGGTATATTGTTGCTTGATGGCAACAATGTCATTAACCTCTAATTTAATATGCATTTTGGCTCTATACCTGTCTGGTTTGTTAGTACCTAATTCTCTCAAATTAGTTAAAAATTCAGTATGATACAGAACATGTAATTTATTTTTCACCTTCTGAAATTTTTTATACATTTTATACAGCTTTATTTCATCCTGCTTTTCATTATTTGGGATCCAATCTGGATCCTCTTCCTCATCAGCTTCAGAGGTATGCAAATGGGGAGCAATTACCACATTAGGAGGTTCATACCCTTTAATTAATATTTCAGGGGTAATTACAAAGGGTATTGAAGGATCAATATTTTGATCATTTAGAAGTGGTTTAAAAGCTAAAGGTCTTTTGTTAATTAACATATGCACTTCTTTCATTAACAAGTGAAATTGCTCATACTTTAATATATTTTTAGAAATACTGCTGTACACCATATTTTTGACTTGTTTTACAAGAGATTCCACAACTGAACCTAAAAAACTGGAATGGGGTGGATAGGTGGAAAAGTCCAAACTTTCAATATCTTTTTCCTTCAAAAAATTCTTTACCTCTACATCATTCAAAAATGATTTAATTACTTTGAAGGATGAAACTATTGGTGAGCCAGCATCACTTAATATCTTTTTAGGATATCCATACTCATAGACATGCATTTGAAAGGCATTAATGAAGGATTCTGAATCAATATTCTTACATAACAACAAATTTACAGCCCTACTCCACATGCATGTTATAATAAGTATGTACACCTTAACATTAATATCATTACTTTTTACAGTAAATGGACCAATATGGTCCAAGGCAATCTCCCTAAAGGGAATCTCCTTAGGAGATATTCTAAATTCTGTATAGTCATTCTGATTTATTTTTATTGTCCTACCATATAGTTTTTTGCAAACTAGGCAAGTTTTAATACATTTCTTTACAGTGACATATGCAGATGGTATGTAAAACTCCTTTTTAAGAAGTGCAAGCAATTTATAGACTCCTGCATGCTTAGCTTTAATATGAGTTTCAAAAATGAGTGTGTTTGTAAAGGGACAATCTTTGGACAATAATATAGGAAACTTTTCATTATAATTACTTTTTAATTTACCAAATTTAGATTTAACTCTAATTAAGCCATCAGAATCTAAAAACAAATTTAATTGATTAGCCAAATTAGTTGATTTTACAGCAAGAGGATTCAATAAATAATCATATGTATCTGAAAAGTTAATTTTTTGGGCTCCTTTATAAACCAATGAACAACTATCTTTATAATTAAATTTCATATTCATAGAAGGGAAGAGAGAAGGGATTTTTGATTTTACTCTAAGTTTTAATGTAAATATATATTTCCTAATATAGTGAGTCACCCTGCAAAATTTCCCAATAGAAGAAAACTTATTTAATGCTATTACTGGTTCCCACTGATAAGAGGAAGAGGAAATACTATTAATCTGAAAGTTAAAATGAATATTAAAGGGAACTTCAAAAGAGAAAGTGTCAACACATTCATCTTCAGTTGGACCTGTAAAATAATTGGTTTTCTGTAACACTTTGTGAGATACACACCTAGTTACCATGTCTGCAGGGTTATTTGGACCCTTAATATGATGAAAAATAACATTATGACTTTCACATAGCCTCATAATATTATTTAATTTATTATTAATTATGGTACCCTTTTTCTCTATCTTGCTGGTCTTGTTAACTTTAGCTGCCAGCCAGCTTAAGGAAATCATGGAGTCAGTGAAAATATGTAAATTTTTAATATTTATGGGACAAAATGCCCTTGTTAATTGAGAATATAAATCTATCGCACACCCCACTCCATGAGTCACTGCAAATAGCTCCAACACAGGTATGGTTCTACCAACCCCCTTTGTTACCACTATTTTGTTTTTGGCAGTGAGATAATGAAGGGAATGTGTATCAAGATTTTTTAAATAAATCACACATCCATATAGATCCTTGCTGGCATCTGTAAAGACCATTATATCATAATGACCAGTGTAATTCCCAATATACCTGGGAATTGAAGGCTCAACACCAGCATTATATAATTTACAAATCTTTTTCCACTCTCTCAATCTGTCATCACCCAAAGGGTCATCCCAAGTGATACTACTATCCATCTGCACCTCATGCAAAAACAGTTTTGCCCTATTTCTACAAGGTAAGGTCAATGCAAGTGGATCAAAGCAACTATTCACAGATGAAAGTATGGTTCTTAAAGTACTGGCCTCTAAATTTAATTTTACAGGTTTATTTGTGAAAAGATCTTGGTCCTTAGACCACAAAATACCTAATAATTTGGTTTGTAAGGGTTCTTCAGAATCCTCACAAAATTCAGATTCCAATTCCATCAAATTTGAACCAAATTGCTGCAACTTAAAGCCATATTGACTAAAAATATTAATTGACTTGTGAAATGACATTTTAATATCAGATTCAGAATTAGATGAAAATGCAAGATTATCCATATATGACAAATTATAAAGCATATTTCTTAATTTACTTTCAAATGGGTCATGAATATTACAGTGTAAAATTAATATAATATATAAGGCAACCATAAGCAAGCTTGGTGAGAACCTCATACCAAAGGGCAGTCTGTTCATTTTGTAGGCCACCTCAGAAAAATCATTTATACCCTTAACCCAAAGAAAATGTAATTTTAAACTATCAATATATGGTAACCAAATTTGATGGAAAGCCTTGACAATGTCATAGACCAATAAAAACTTATTAAACCTTAAAAGTGTCAAAGCTATTTCTAATTTATTGTTAAGGTTAGGGCCAGGTAGGGAAACTTGGTTATGAGAAAGAGCAGTGTCATTTGTTTTTTCACATAAATTACTTAAAAATACTACTCTACATTTGGTGGTTTGAACATTTTCTCTGTACACACCCATATGGCCCATGAAAGAAACTTCTTTATTATTTTTTAATCTATCAATAGAAACCTTTTCAATTATACCTGATTCTAATTGCTCCATAAAAATTTTATTATATTGTTCAAATTTACCAGGATTTTTCTGAATCTTTTTTAAAGTAGATTTTAAAATATTGGAAGCTAATTTATAATTATTTGGTAACAAATTTATTACTCTATTATCCCATAAACATGGAAGTATCAGTCTGCCATCATCATGACACTTTGCATTACTAATAATATACTTAACCAGTTGTTCATCTTCATCAGAAAAGGATGGCTCATAATATTCATCATAATTCATTAATTTTTTAAGTGACATATTAAGTTGTTCATTATTAGCTTTAGAAAGGTTAAAATCTTCAGGCAAATTACAGGCAATGTAACTACAAGAGATAGAAGATTCTTGTAGTCAGAAATCATTACCATTCTCTAATACATTATTATTATTATTATTATGAGGACTATCATGAGCTTCACCTTTTTTATTATTATTATTATTATTACTACTTTTTGGAGTTTTCTTTTTTATAAGGTTAGGGATGGCTTTGCAATACTCATTAGTTTTGTCCACAAATTTCTTCACAACATTAAGGTTATTTAAATTTTTTAAAATGACAGATTCATTACCAGTAAGCATAATGCCTACACAGGTGTAGAAAAACAAGAATTTTTCATTTTTTGTACCCAAAGTACCAGCATGTACTGGAATAATGTGTATTGCATTTACTCCTAAAATGATATCAATATTTCCCACCTCATCATTCAAAAATTTATCAGCTAATTCTATATTGGCTTTCTTAAAAGATTCATTAATTTTTTCTGAATTTTCAAGTTTAATTTTAGGCCTTATTTCTGGAACAACTGCAGCTACTATTTTTACTTCTTTTTTACCCAGAGTGATGTTAAATTCTATGATATTGGTCTTGTAGCTTTTAGCCTCATTAAATCCTTTGACATTTATTTTTATATCAGCATTTATAATTTTATATTTTAATTTGTTTGCTAAGGACAAGGACACAAAACAATACTCTGAGGCTGAATCATAAAGTACTCTAGAATGTGCAGTTTCACCTTCAGCCAAATAAGTTTTAGCTGTAAAAGTTGGCAAAATAAAATTACTAATGAGGCTTGTATTAAGGGAATTAATTTCCAAATCACAAGACTCATCATTTGAGCATGGTGAAATTTCTAAGCCAACCACATTACTAGCAGTTGCATTATGGGATGCAGTTGAATTCTTTTTATTTTGCACTGTGTTACCAATTTTATTTTTATTCTTATTACAAAGGAATGAAAAATGATTACTACCATTACATTTATAACAAGGGTTTTTGAACCTATACCTGCATTGAGACTGATCATGATTTAGGTAACTGCACAAAATGCATCCTCCAATTTCTTTTATTTTCTTTATCCTACTTTCAGGACTATCAAATTTTTGACATTTGCTTATATAATGGGTATCATACCCATCAATTTTTAAATAATGACACAGAACACAATTTGCTGGTCTACTTGACACATTTTTTGTTTTTAAATCAACTGCAGCTGCTAGGCTCAGAGCCTTTTTCTCCTGAGATGCAGCAGATGTATTTTTTATAGAGCTACCAGAGTTATTCTCTCTTGTACACTCTTTCAACCTATTGAGCACCTCAAAGGAGGTATCTAATATGGAATTTAAATCTGGTTTGGCATCATTATTAACAGTCATAAATGAATTTTTTATTTTATCAGATATTCCCTGCCATACAAAATATTGCATAAAAATCTGACCATCCACATCCAATCTTACCATCTGATCTTTCAAAACTCTCACTTCACTAACCCACTCCATCATACTAGAAACATTCTGCAGCTTTAATTTTACAATTTTTTCAATAACAGAAAATTGTTGCCCTATTTTGGAAGAAAAAGCCTTAAGTAATAAATTTTTTGCTACATCATAGGTTTGATCCTCCACTTTAAGACTTTCAATATATACCTTAGCAGGGCCAGATACCTGCTTTACTAAATACCTGTATTTTTCAAATTGTGAAAAACTGCGGTTGTTCATGATGCTCTCAAATGAAAAAATAAATTGATTTAAATTTTCTGGCTGGCTATCAAATGATGGGAGATCTATTGGTGGAAATTTTATATGTTGAGCATTAGTTGGAGTAGGTGGTGATTGATTTTGATTATGATGTGTATGATGTGAAATATCAAGTGTATTAATAATGACACCCAAATTAACATTATAATCTGAATTTTTCATATCAATCTGTTCCTGCCTTCTAAAATCATATTCTGGGCAGAGTACAAATTTCTCTGATATCAAATCATTCAAATTTTTAAGCTCTAATTTTAATTCTTTTAAAGTATCAGAATATGCATATTTCTCCTCTACTGAGAGACTTGCTAATTTGGTATAAACAGTGTTAATCAATTTGGTGCAGGAAGATCTTTTGGCCCCTCTTCTACTAATAAGATTTTTTACTACAACCAACTCCTCAGAAGGGCTGTCAGTAATGTCAGAAACATATTTTATTTCAACTCTTGGATCATATGAATCCATGATCAAAATATGAATTTGTCAAATTTTAAATATTAAATATGAAAATCAAATATTAAATTTTAATTGATTAAATTTAAATGAAGAAAAAAAAAATCAATTTAATTTATTTTA
>JABUQX010000638.1:0-27500 GCA_015478945.1 Trachelipus rathkii | reverse complement strand
ATATTGAGTTCTATACAGCTAATATAAGGGAACATACGGTAGTGTGTATGATTGACAAGAAAAATAGAAAATATTATCAGTGGGAAATATATTTTTAATAATAAAATTCACTCGGACTTTCTACTACTACTACTACTACTACTACTTCTACTACTATTACTATTCTCACTATCTCCAATCTTGATTCAGTTATTAGGTTATAAGAATCTTTATTATTATTATTATTATTATTATTATTATTATTATTATTATTATTATTATTATTATTATTATTATTATTATTATTATTATTATTATTATTATTATTATTATTATTATTATTATTATTATTATTTTTATTATTATTATTATTATTATTATTATTATTATTATTATTATTATTATTATTATTATTATTATTATTATTATTATTATTATTATTATTATTATTATTAATTATTATTATTATTATTATTATTATTATTATTATTATTATTATTATTATTATTATTATTATTATTATTATTATTATTATTATTATTATTATTATTATTATTATTATTATTATTATTATTATTATTATTGTTATTTTCATAAAATGGGTGTGCAAACATGATCTGAAGCAGTAGAGCATTAAAGCAATAAAGCAGC
Organism: Trachelipus rathkii; assembly: GCA_015478945.1. Classification (NCBI taxonomy): domain Eukaryota; kingdom Metazoa; phylum Arthropoda; class Malacostraca; order Isopoda; family Trachelipodidae; genus Trachelipus; species Trachelipus rathkii. The sequence continues at coordinate 26,870 of JABUQX010000638.1, read as the reverse complement.
AAAGCAGCAAAGCATAGCCTGGGTAGAGGGGGTCCCTAGAGGATGCTTGCGCTACTGCCTTATTGACTTACAGTATTAGGGTAGATAAAAAACATGATTTTATTAAAAAATTTAACAACTTTTTAGTAAAACTGTAGGATGTTTTTCAAAATGTTTTTTTTTTTATGAAACAGGTTTTCTAAAAAAAAAAAAAAAAAAAATCATAGGAACCACTCCCATGTGTTTCTAGGACACGTCTGAGAGTATTGAAACTATGTTATTCTTATTATTTGACCTTGTAAACATATATAAGGACCCAATATAATATTATTAAACGTATATTTACGATCCCGGCTCCGCACCGGCACCAGCACCGAGAACCGATACTGGCTCCGGCAATGACTCATTTGCTCAGTTACGTGAGACTTCTTAATCCATTTTCCTCCGTTACGCACTCTGTGTTTTTCTTATCACTCTAGCTCTAGCACCGGCTTCAGCACCGGTGCATTTGATGACTCAGGTGCTCTGCCATATGAGACTTCTTTTCCTTCTTATTTTTCCATCTTCCTTCGTCTTCTCTGTCATGCACTCTGTGCTTTTTTTCTTTTTTCAGTTGGGACCCCCTTTAGGGGGTCCTCAGGAACCTTTGAAGGTTCTGAAAACCTCAACAATGAGATCTATGTCATTAAAAACATATACATTAACACCCATATTATGGTGTTAAGTACATGTTTACTAACTCGCTACCGCATCGCACCGCACAGTACCAACTCATTTGAGTTCTCTTCAATCTAATCTTATACATCTTGCTTAGAGAATATCATTGTCTATTAAATCAAAAGATTTGGGGAAATATAACAACAGAAGATCAGATGAATCTTTAAGTTCAATATCTTCATATATATTTTCGGTCAAACACGCAGGAGCTACTGATGTGGATCTTCCCTTTCGAAAACCAAATTGGAAAATATTGAGGAGGTTATTTGAATTAAGATATTCAGTTAACTGGTTTAATATTAATTTTTCAAATATTTTACTATTTGAGTAATTGAAATGGGTTTATTCTTTTGTGGATCGGTGTTACAAGTGACATTTTTAAAGGGTGTGGGAAAATACCATTGTGAAAGGAAATATTAAAAAGTTCTTTTAGGGGGGTGGCATTTAAATCGGCAATAATCTAAATTTTATTTTGTATGGGATGAATATCACATTTTTTTATTTTTCAGACATGCAATTACAGTTTTAACATCTGAGTCTAAGATATTTCAAAGGAAAAGCGAGAACCACAGTGTCCTAAAAAGGTTAGAAATGTGGTTAGACTTTGAGCCCTATTTTTCACATTTTGTTTGCCAATATTTACCAAGTAATTATTAAGTTCATCCACAATTTCTTTTTGTTCATTTAATATTTTACAATTTATATTATGTTCATTTATTGTACTATTTCTTGATTTAATTTTGTTACTTTGTTAATTAGACCCCATGTGATTTTAGGGTCAATATGAGTATCATTAAATATATTGGAATGATATTTTTTTATAACTTTGTTTTGGGGAATATTTAACTGTTTATCAAAATTATGATATAATTGAAAAGGTATAATTTCTTAATCTTAACCTTTGTAGACTACTTTTGTAACACAAATACCTAAACTTGTTAGTTGTTGCTAAAGAAGAGAAAACGAAAGTTAACAAATGTTAGCATATTTTCACAAGTCTAAGACCGTGGGTAAAACCTTTTTACAAGTACATCAACTAAAAAAATTTCGTGATTATTAGACATTATTACTTTTATTGTTCATTCTTAATAATATAAAATTATTTAAAGAACCTTAATGATATCCTTATTTGAATGAGAAGCATAGAGCAGCTAAATTTTAGAAAAGATGCTGACTCCACGGGGCCAGATAGGGAAAATCTGGCTACTCAGGCAATACTTCTCTGCACGATCATAAATAGAAGAGAAGGTGCGTTATCTGCTCTATCTGATATTTAGAGTTTGGATGTTATACATTCCGTCGGTTGGGTACCAATTTTTTATTATACCATAATTAATTAATTAAGCCATTACTAAAGTATACTCAAGAAGTGAAATACTCACTGGTAAAAGGTAAGACCTTTAAATATATTTGTTTAAACCTTGATAAAGCTAAATTTATATATATGCTATATATAAAATTCTTATATATTCTTAAAACCTTGGTGATAATAACTTAAAAAAAAAAAAACACCCTTAAATGCGGTATATAGTATATAACCTATATTATTATGTATATATATAATGTTATATCTATTATGTAAAGTAATTATATATATTTAATAAACTGTATTGCCTTGTTTAATATCTCATCTAAAATAACTAAATAAATGATCCGTTACCCAAATCGTTAGTATCTTCTTCTATTATATATGTCTATATATCAAATAAAAAAAAAAATAAATAATATAGTAATATATAATTTAGAATAAAAACAAATAGAACCTACTATAGATATTATTTTATATAGTATATCATACTATATATATATATGATATATTATTATATATAATATTATCTTAGCTCTGAATCTCGTAATGCAGAAATATATACCACAGATCTAATCAAATGCTGCCACACGTAATATTGTCTATACAACTTGTAGACTTGGAAATTATAGAAACAAATTTTGCACTTCAATTTGTTTTACTGGACTTTTAAGTTTAAGTTAAAATTTTCCTTTTTCCTATTTTTTAATCTATTCGTTTTTTTTCGAACGAGAATAGTCTTTAAACAGATCAAACTACTTATATATGTATTATAATTAGCTTTTAATTTATTTATATGTTCTATTCTATTTAAGCCTTCTCTTCGTTTTCTATTTTCTCTACTTTTCAATTTCAACATTTGTGTGTATATTATCATTCCAATTATGTTATTAATCATTGCCTTTTTTTGATACCCTTGATTCGTTCATATTTTATTAATTAATTCATGCTGTTTGGTCCTTTTTTAATTAATATTTTACTTAACTAATATTTATAAGTTAGTCATATAAATGTTTATTTAATTAAATTCTCCTAAGTAACATTTGTATTCTTGAACTTTTCTATTCTTAAAAACAAATTTATAAGAAAATATTTTAACCTGATTCTTCAGCATAGAAATCATTTAAGTCTTCATAATTTTTGTAGCACAATTCAATCTAAAACAAACATATAATGTCCCAAATATTTGGGTGAAAATATTATTATTATTATTATTATTATTAATTATTATTTTTATATATTATTATTAATTAATTATTTTTTATTATTATTAATTATTATTATTATTATTATTATTATTATTATTATTAATTTTATAATTTATTATTATTAATAATATATTATTTTATATTTATATTATTATATCTATTCCTAATTATTTTATAGTTGTCTTTGTGCGAACAGGTTTTATCCAATTTTGTCATACCTCCACGGTAATTGGCTAACTATTTACCAATAATGTTACTGGTGAAGGATAGCTGAGCGTTTGACGGATAGCGAATGATTTGAGCCCCAGTAGTGCCACCTACGTGATTGCTCCGGGCTTCAGGCGGAAAGCAAGCCTGAATTCCATGCCTCCAATTACTGACTCAATAAATGCCTCTCTCACGCTCACCTATCATTATAAGCACGATTGTCTCTTTGCAATGCCCTAACTTGTAGGGTCGACTGGAGCCGCTGACGCCAACACCATTCTGGGCCTCCTTTACATTCTCTGCCCTGATGCACGCTAGAGCTCCGCCTCCGGACCAATGCCTAGGCCCATCAGCTCTCGAGGCTTTTACGTCGTGCTCGAAACAGGATGCTCTCTCGATGAACTCTGGAAACGAGCTTTGAGGTGAAATGAAATTATGATGTCACTGTCCATATTAATATATGGTGAATGCAACACTGCTCACCTGGAGCCTGCGCAAAATAGCTCATGCAAGGGACTGAACATCCAGAGAAAACTAATTGGCGAAATAGTTCTGGGCGTGCTCTGAACCGAGTTCAGGACCGTGTTGCGATGGCCTATAAATAGCGTATAGTATGTCTGTCGATTCATAACTGACAGGCGAAATAGACTGCTATACTGGGTATTGATGGATAGATTTAATTTTATTATTAATTAATTATATTATATTTATTTTTATTATATTATATTTTTATAATTAATAATTATTAATTATATATTATTTAATTTTAATTTTTATTATAATATTTTTATCTCCTTTTATTATATATTATTAATTTTAATAATAAATTAATATTTAATTTAGTAAGTATAAGTATAGTTATAAGTATAGTATAAGATGAAGTCTTCTACGTTAATAGTTATAATAGTATTAATAGTAGTAGTAGAGTATAAGTAGTGTAAGTAGTATGATGTAGGTAGTTAGGTAAGTATATAATCTATATAATAGTGTAACAGTTACTTCATGTTAATATAAATAAGCTAAATATAGTCAAAAATTGAATTCAAAACCCAGAAATTATAAATTTTAATTCGTTTTCATGATCATTTTCTGCCCTGAAAGAGGATGACCTGTTTCTTGATGGCACCTTCCTTCTTCCTTCTTCTTTTTTCCTTCTTTCTTCCTTTACTTCTTTGTTCAATATATACTTTTCTCACTCCTCTTGTCTTCAAGCATATATCCTTATTCTTTTCTACCTTCTCAATCAATCACCCCTCTTCTTTCTTCCTTCTTTAAAAATTCCTTCTTTTTTCCTCATTCTTCCTTATTCCGTTTTTTCCTTCTTCTGTTTTCCTTATTCCTCTTCTTCTTCTTATCTTTCATTCTTTCTCCTTTTCCCTTCACTCATTTCTTCCTCCATTCTACTTTTTTCTTCCTTCTCTCATCCTTCTTCCTTATTCCGTTTTTTCCTCTTTCCTTATTCCTTCTTCTTCCTTTCTTACTCTCTCTTCTTTCATCCTTCTTCCTTATTAATTCTTTCTTCAATATATTAATTCTTGAATCATTCCAATATAAACTATTATTTCTCATAACCCTACCTTCTATCCTTCCCTAAGGCTAATTTTATTAATAAAATTTACTTCAAAATTACGACCTAATTTCTTTTATATCTCAAATATCATATATCCTTATTCTTTTTAACTTCACTATTCTCATCTTTTGAATCTCTTATACTCCTTTTTTTTCGAAACAATAAATTAAATTCTCAGAATTAAAACTAGAGATAGACAGGTATAAGCATGCGAATATATAATAGAAAGATAACCATAGGATCACCTAACAATCCAAACGCTACCGACCAACTCAACGCAATAACACGCAATACTCTGTTAATTTTTTCAGTAAGCTTCGAACACCAGTAACCTAAGGTCTGCTAATTGAAATAATATGAATGACGCACAATATCTGCACCGCACCGCAATCCAAAAATGTAGCGCACCTGATGTATACCGACCATCCTGCACCTGCACCATCAGGATTAATTAATATTGACAGAAATCAGGGCCACAAACTCACTTACAAAGTGGAAACATATAAAGTTACACAATAACTATATTGCCGTAATCAGATACTAATCCTTGCGAGCAACAGATTTTGGTTAGAAATCAGTCTGAAATAATAAAGCACTTCATAATTACGATTATGATAGGATATTACTTGCATGTCATTAATTCTGTTTACATCTACACAGTCACGTATATGAAATGAGAAATCATAACTAATGCTATAATTGAAACTAAATTTCATTAATAATAATATACATTCTAAAATATCTTCATTTGAGAATTTATAAAATCTCTATTCATTAAATCAAGGTTATCATATCTTACTCACACCTTTCTATTCATATTAAACATTATCTATAATTGATATTGTAAGTGCATTACCTTAACTGATTCTCATCATAAATAATAAACTGAACGTACGCAACCTTTGTAAACCACCAATCAACACTGGTCGGACTTAAAAACACTTCTTAACATTCAATTTGATACTAATTTAACTGCGAAGAAATATAGTCCGAAAGAGATTCTGCTATGCTCAATCGTGCGAATTATATTGCTACTGGATTCAAAATAAATCTGGAAAGGAAATCAATTAATTTATAGAAATTCTAAATACCAACAAATAACAATACAACATTGATCTGGCTCTCTTAATCCGTATCCATAATACGTAATGGCTATGGCTGTATTAGCGAGCCTCATAATATATGGTGACTGTGCCCAATAATACATTTATCACACAGTGGAAAAATACTCTCTCAATGTACCCATTCTGTTTCACATATGACTGTATGGTTTTTATTTAAAAGATATTAAGAGAGTGCAAAATGTCTTTTAACGTATCTCGAAAAGTAAGTTAGTATAAAATTGTTCTTCAGAATTTAACAAATATCTTCGTAGAGTACTGTCATAGTTACAATAATAGCTCCAGCCACATTGAAGTCTTCATGTAGTATATGTAAATAGATACTCCCCATGCCCAATCTGTCAATCAAATCTGAATAATGAAGAACAAAATCATATAATCGAAATACAAATAAGTGAAAGAACAATTAATTTGAATCTCCTCTACTCGCGCATCCACATCTTCTGCCCACGAAACTCACTGGGTGCCAGACGATCCTTTGAAATGTGTATATTCGTCACTCCGACTTCCTCACTCAAGATGCCTAACACAACAAATCGCTGTTTCGTACGGATTCGTCTACAAGTGTGAAATAGGAAGAGAGGCCCTTACTGCTCGATAACCAAACGGAATGTACTAAAAACAATGACATGATAATTGTATGAAATGAGGTCCTTCAATTAATACAATACTGCTAAACCTCAATATCATGCCATTCAATAGCTTTAATGAATCATAATAATCATTAAATCACATTAGGTTCCAAAGCACAATCAATAATCTACATAGATGAATATTTAATTATTGACAAACAATTAGCTTAAACATAACATCAGATATCGTTCATAAGCATACATATAATTCACTCCGAAGTGCAAACTAAGTCACATTAATACGAGTCATGAGTCAACATCAATCCATAGGAATTATGCTCACATACAGCTATAGTCGCCAGATAATAATCTTCAACAAACTAGCAATACAGAGAACGGCATAGACATAACGATCATAAGCCGACTAGTAACGACTCTCCTATTACCCCCAGACTTAATACTACTCTACACTAAATCTATTTCCTTTACTCTCACTTCGTTTACAGTCATCTCTTACCAATTAAATAGACCAGTTATCAATACATATCCAATATCACCATCAACAAAACAACCCATAATATTAATAAGTTATCCATACATTGATATCATCATTTTAACCAGTATACAGATTATCTCTATAGTGAATATTCAAATCTCAATTACTTGAGACTCATATTCTCTACAGTTAATAGAAATTATATATATCTAATATAGACATGTATACACTACAGGCTTCTTCATTCCTTCTTAACTATCTTACAGAAATGTCGCTAATTAATGTATCTGGAATACAGAGTTTATAATTAATCTATGTTGATTAAGTCTACGGTGGTGTGTTTTCGCTTGTGAAAATACCTTAAGTTCAATTCCGTTCAATTCTCTCATAAGCAATCAACAGAAAGAAATAAATGGTGTTTAGAAGTACACTATTAAGGAAATAATATATGAGTAGTGGGGTAAATAAAATATCATAATATACGTATACTTCCCCTTTCTTACTCATGAAGAATACCTTTAATTGTTTAAGAGATGATTAGGTAATACGTAAATAAAGATCTCATATAAAAATGAATACCTACTCAGCTCGTCTCAATCCACCAATTAAAATTAGGTCCTCGTTGCAACGCTCCAATGAGGACTTTCACAGGTCATGCAGACGAGGCAATCGCTCCTCTTTTGTTAATCCTTTATTCACATCTTTTTCATGCCAGTCGATCCTAATTCATATCTCTTTGGACTCGCAAGCCTTAATGTGCGTTCTAGATCTGTTTCTGACATATTTAGGCAGTTTCCTTTGGATGTGTCCAGAGTAGTTCCTCCTGCATTACCTCTTAAGTCAAGAGATGTTCCTCCTACATTACCTCTTAAGTCAAGAGATGTTCCTCCTACATTACCTTTAAAATCAAGAGATATTCCTCCTGAATTAACACCAAAGCTTCCACCTAAATTACCTCCGAAGCTTTCACCAAAATTCACTAGCACTCTTGATTATTCTACTCCTACTTATTCACAAAGGATGTATCCTGTGCGTAACATTTTACACCCTTTCCATTCTACTCCTATAACGGACGTACATACACCTTCTTCTAATATTCTTCCACAAACTTCTACTACCTCCACTACTGTCAATCCTACACCCAGTGGTACGGATTTTGCCAGCACTGGAGCAATACCAAAACCAAGAAACATAAACCATATCAACAATATTCAAAATATACAATATTATTACCAATAGAACATACATAAATAACTAGTGTTCATCCTCATATTTATTCGAGTAGGTTTGCCCTCTTCGATCCATTTGTTAAATTTTTGTAACATAATTAGTATTAAGAGATCAAACTACATCGTGTATTCTACGCGCGATTCGGATTTTATAGTAAGTAAGTAAATCGAATTTCAGTGTGATTAGGCGCGTGATTTCGATCCTTAGTATGTAAGTTACACATAAGTACATATTCCTTAAGTGTTAAATTATTAAACTCTTATATGTTTTTATATTCTTATACTTATATGTGTTTGGGTACTATACCTAACTTTTTACAAAATGAAGAAAACCAAAATAAAAATAAATAATAAGAAAAATTAAAATAATGACAATAAATCAATAAAGTAAATAATAATAAATAATTTTTAATATAAAAATATAATATATATTGACAAATATAATTTTGGCGGAAATTAAAGTTTGATAAATATTCAATTATAATTAAAAGCTAACAAAATAATAATATAAGAAAGATAAAATTAAAATAAAATTTTAGAATAGAGACATATATATAAAATGAATTAATATTAATCTAATTATTTATATATATATAATGATATAAACATTGATATTTATTAGGAAAAAATATTTTCATTACTTTAATGACAATATATTAGAAAAAAATTTTCATTAACATTTTATATACAAAATTAATTTATAGAATTAAAAATAATAAAAATAATAATAAAAAAATGATAATATATATATATCAATAATATAAGTAATAATCATTGAGTCACAGCAATTAATAGTAATTAAATTAATCTCAATTTCATCCATAATAATTCAGATTATAATCACTAGCGTATTATAATAATCAGCCTCCGTGCTTTCTCTGCTTTTAAAAGGTTTGCGATTTCCACTTGCGTTTACGTTTCTTAGTGTTATTATTTAGTACTATTTCCTTTGCCCTTATAAAATAACATAAAATAGACATTCAAAATAATTTACCACCGACCACAATATGTCTTTTTTGCTAGTGATTAGAAATAGCAGCTTTTTAGAGAAACATTTTTTATATATAAAATTCTTGAATAATTTGATATTTAAAAGACAAATTATGAAACTTTGGATTCAATGGTTGTCAATAAGGATCTCTAACTACTTGTAATAATAATATCTATAAACTGATAATAATAATTAATATAATAATTAATAATAAATGATATATTATAAATTATAAAAAACTTACATAAATAATAATTAATAAATGGAAAATGAAAAATAATTATTTAACAATATACACAATAATAGTAATTTAAGATTTAATAACTATTATATTAATTATCCTGTAAATGTTATATTCCCTTATTTAAAGATGTTTTTAGTTTAAAATATCTGACCTTTAATTAAAATGGCAAGATTCTATATTTCATTAAATATATATTTAATCAATCAATACCATTCTTCAGATAAAACCTAAATTTATGAATATGGGCGCTTATTAATTGCCACACATGTATTGTGTCCTTTAAGCAACTAATAATAAAATAGGACTTATCATATATTTATATACCTGGCCAATTGGATTTACCTCCGGAAAATTGCATTATTATAACTAAGCAAGGATATTTAAGCCAATTATGAAATACCATATCAAGTAGTTCGGCCCCTTGGCCCGCGACCTTGGTAGTAAATCCCAATCTTCATCTAGTTAAAGTGCTGCTAAAGATAGTAATGGTATTATAAAAACGAAGTCGGATTATAATACATCTAAAAATTTGGATAAAAATTGCTAAAACCTCTATAAACATTTGATCTACGTTAATATAGTAGTGGGTAAAAAAGAACCAACTTAATAACAGTACTATAAATATAAAGAACCGATAAATTAATATATAATAAGACTCTCAAATATTACATAATAATAATACAATATCTAATAATAATAAGACATAATATATAATAAATATATCATTAATTAATAATAATATAATAATAATAATAATAATTAATTATAATAATAGTGAATAAGATACGTATAAGTGAATCAGAGAAATTATCAAATATAATAACAACAACAAATAATTATAACAGTTAATATAATATAATATAAATAATACCAAATAATGATATATTAAATATATAATATAGATAATAATTAGATTTATCATGTTAATGCATTACTTTAACTTTAACCTTGCATACTGTGTTAAAAAAATTCAATAATAATTAATTTATTTTAATGTTATTTCTATATATATTAAAATAAACGATCACGATTATTTAGTTTAAAAAATACACTATGTCTAATTTAAATATATCTTCTTCTACTCCGTTTAATAACCCTTTAATCCTATTGATATTATAACGTCAGTTATTACTACGTTTCTGAAGAGTTCTAACCATATTGGACAGACCACCATGTTTTGTGTCCTTTAAGCAACCCTAATGTAGAAGAGGGAAAATTCCTTCGCTTTTACTATAAATTTATTTGCAAATGGAGTACTAAGTGACAAAACATGCTCATAATAGCGGATATCGAATTGTGATGTACTAATCAATTTGCCAGCCACATAGAGCCGAGGATAAGCTGTTCTTGTTAACCTATAGTGAAGTCTCAGTCCAGTTAAAGTGTTGAATAATGCTAAGTATCGGTTTATATATTATTTAAGAATATTTTATTGAGGATAAAAAATTAATAATCAAATTATCATTCGTTAAATATTAATCTTTAATGTTGACTTAACAAAAATAATGATAGATAGATTTGAAAAATACTTCTCTGATGATAAATATTAAAATATTAGATCCTTTTATCTAATACGTAATCTAAATAGCATTAAATATCATATTAATTGAATATATTATCTATTATAGTGAATTATTCTAATTGAATATTTTAATAACTATAATCATGACATAAATAATTATTAAGAAGTAATCATTAAGAAAAGTAATAATTAATTATTTATATAGTGATATATATCGCCATTTTTACCATGTTTTACATCTGTGTTGTAGAAGCAAAATCCAAAGACTCTCTTATTTTGACCAAATAGTCATATGATTCATCTATCCTTATTTTAATAATATTTATGATACAACCCTGTGGTCATATATATATTAGAGATATACATATAACAAAAAATATAATGGACTCACATTTGCAATAGAATAAACATCCATTCTCTGTTGTTACACTTCTTTTTACATCCAGACATTATTTCTAATGTATGTTCCTTCTAATATTACTTCCTGGGATCTGATCTGTATACAATACTCCGTATCCAGTGATTTCTTTTCTCCTTAAGATGACGTCCGGTCCAAAGAGTCCCAAACAATCTCAAAAGTTCATATCATGTTAACTTCCTAGAATACCTGTTTTCTGAACTAGCATGACATATTGTACCATTGAGAATGACTAGGATGCCTCTCCGCATAGATTAGATCTATTTTACTTACGTCATTACCCCTAATCTATAACTGCTTGGGGACCAACTATTACTGCTGTCCAATCAATTGATAAAAATTAGTTGCCGCCCCGCCCATTCATGACTCGATGTTTGTAAACCAATGAGCCAATGTAAAGAAGTCATATATTCCTATCAGTCAAGATAAACATAATTAATTAGCGAATATGGTTAAAGGTATAGCAATCTAATATATGTGCTATGCTCCGCAAATATTTTCTCCACGTGTCTGATCAATATCGCTATATACTCCTAGAGTGGCTATATACCATTATTATCTGATCACTATATTTTGTGCCAAATCAACCTGGTTGCAGTTAAGGGCCGCACCCTATTCGTTTTGGATCCACACTCTCAATGACACTATACATTTAGTGGTTCCAGGAATGGATTATAGTGAGTGAAAGGTTACAGAGTTGTAATACTCTTTTGCGTATTGAAAACTATTAACTTAACCATGAACCATAAATCGTTCACCATGGGTATTTATTATTTTCTTACTAATGTAAATGAATCATAGTCTTTCCCACATCTCTCATTTTGGACAAATTTATGTTTTGGTTAATTATTGTTCCGCGATAATCTCAACGAAGAATATATCATCCCATTATTTTTATACATTATTCCCGCACCAGTTCTATAATGATACTAGAATTTCTTCTAGGGACGTTCGAAGTGTCTGTAAGAAGCAACGTTTACCGTTATATTAGTTATTTCCTAAGTAAGTACGTTCTCGGTCTAGTAGAGAACAATGAATGTCGACCGGCAAGGTGCCTCAATATTCTGGTATATAACATTCTGGTCATTACTCGTGCAATATGACAACCCTTGATAACTGGTACGGTACTATATATCTCAATAAATCTATTCTTGGTACAATAATGACTAACAGGTCTATTCGTGACTATATTTAAAGCACTCAAGGCTTTAATCAAAAGATATCATTTCATAAATCCTTCTCATGTCGCTATCCTCAAAGATCAACTAAAATTAATGTTATATAGTCTCTCAAAGTTAAATAGGATGTCCCCGCTAACCTCCTGTCCTTCTTAGAGGTCATTGCCTACTTCCACCTCCAACACTACTCAAAGATCATCTTATATCCCGTTCAGAACCTCCAACTCTTTAAGGAAACATAGTTGGAATGGCACGAGTCATACTTTAAGAACTATAAGTGATTAATGTATCTCGTAGCATATGAAACCCATCCATCACACTGCCAATTCTTGCTATTTAATTAGTTGGTACACCACACATGTTGTGTTAATCTTGTGATCGCCCCATTGGCGCTATCGTATCGCTTTATGGTGATTACTCTGAATAAATTGCTTCCTGGAACTCATTATTGTCTATCTCGTCTCACTCGTATCAGTGTCCCACTGGACATCATGCGCCTAAAAGTGATCAATAAACTCTCATTCCTTGGAAGATCTCTCCAACACTTGATTCTACACCCAACTTACTCTTAGGGGGAACCCAGGTAACATAATAAATTACTAATTAACAGTTAAAATGTATGTGCACTAATGGATATAAGCTTATCTCAAACTAACTCTCACGTTCGTACTGTAACATAGTGTAAATTGACAGTCTCTCTCGAAAGCGTTATCCGGAGCGTTTGAGTATCAAATCGCAATCAGTATCCCAGATAAGCGCTGAAAGTGGCACCATCTCCTGCCGTCCAAATCTAAATCTCCTTTAAAAGACAACATAGTCACAGAAAATAACCCATTACTAACTCGTGATACCCTACGTTTTATGAAGTATAGAACGCAGAAATCATTCCTCAACCCCACTCCCTAGAGTGTGCATCCCGAACAATCTTCCAAATTCCTGCAGGATAACGTAGAGCTGCGCCAGGTATATCTTTATCCATATAGTATAACACTTTGTATTTTAGATCTTTTCCCTCCGATCCGTAGTGACAGGAGTCACCGTGCTCCTACAAATGAGAGAATGAGTTGTGGAAAAATCACTGTTGAATTATTTTAGCAAAAACGCCAAAAAGAGGTTTAGTATCCGAGGAAATAATCCTGTACTCTTGTGATTTTATGCACGATCAGAAAAAACAATAAAAACTTAAGGATTTCAGTAGATTATACGAGCCCCTAATTGAAGTTCCATTCCTATAATAACAATTAACCTAATGATTGTAGGAAGTTCCGCCAGCCTCTATGATAAATTACCACCGGTCTTCTATTACATAAAAGTCAGTGCGATATTACGTCACTGACCAACAAGAGTCTATGTAGGTTCATTTTGTCCTTAAATATTGTGATCACTATAAACGAAATAGATTTTCAAGGAGTCTGTTTTGAAACATTGAAGTGAATAGCAAGTGTTAAAATATTTGATCTAATGTTATGTCTTAATTTTTAACTTAAATTCTCAGCTAATTAACATTCAAACTCTAATTTGTGACTTGTTAATGTAACAAACAAAGTGTACTATATAGTTACAAATCATCTGCTGACCATTAATATATTCAAATTACCAGCGTGGATCCTCGGCTGTCCCGGTTACTAAGCCAGCCATTATTTCTTGTATTATTGCTTTATCTGTGATACTACCAAATGGTTAAACCAATGTAGCTCATGCTGACTTTACTCACGTGTATATTATAGTATATGAATATATTAAATATAAATAATAGGTGTGTGTTATATATAGTGTCAAAATCCTATTTTGAGTAAACATATATAATATGACATGTATAGAAAAAGCTCTATACTATATCTTTTTATACATATCAGGAGAATAAAGGTTATATATAATATATATACTATATATATATCCTTATGTAATTGCTGCGATGTCGTTTTATTGTGATTATCGGTATTTTACTTTTTGCAGGCCAACTGTTGATTTCCAGTACCATTAATCCTTACGTTTTTTAGTTTAGGATAGCTTAAATATTATTTGCTCAATTATAGATTATTCTCATTTAATTACTTAGTTAAATAAATAAAACTAAATTAGTGCATATTCACCAGAGTTGTTAATTTCAATTATAGTAAAAGATTAGCTCACACCAACTCTTATTCGTTAATTTTGAATAAATGGGAGGGTCTTAAAGGGCAGTACGCATAGAAAGATTTTATATAGACTGAGCAAGTACTTACAATTACTGCAAGGTCTATTTTCAGTAGAGTACTAAAAAGTTCAAGAGAGTTTGATTTATATTAATATATATATATATATATAGTAATAATGTGTTTAAATTATACCTCAAATGGTGCTATATAATATAGTAAGTGATATATAATATATACTATAATAAATATTTATGCCGATAATGATGATAATTTATGATAGTATTATATAATATATATATATCAAAATAAATTTGTATACTAAATTTACTACTATATACATATAAACAGCACCTATGTGTAACCAACGGAAACTTGCCAAACGGATGACTATCTTGTGATATATATATATAGTAGTAACAGCGTCATTTAGGGTCTGTCTATATATAGCTATATATATATTTATATGATAATTAGTGAGGGTTATATACAGACGATTCATATATAGCCCCTATACGAATGCTCTCATATATATTATATAACTATAATACTATACGCTAATTTTAGAATATATATATATATTGATGCTCAATAATATATATATATTTACTATATTCTATATTTCATGTTTATATATTTTAAGAATTTTTTAAAGCCATCAAAAACAAGTATATTATATAGTTATATATTTATATCCTCTAATATAAGTATAGTATATATTATAGAGTATATCTCTCCTTTTAATAAGTTATATTAACTGTCATGTTCTGTATTTCTACTACGTAGGTATCCTTTAACTTAGTTATATATGAGGTATAACTTTTTGTATTAAGTACGCATAGTACTTTTCAAAGAGTGCTAAACATTGTATTGTAGGAATCTGAATAATGGATTCAAGATCACTCTAAAAGTTAGATGACACTTTCAACAAAATTCTTGTATTAATATAAAAATTATAATAAACAGTTATTCAATTAATAATGTCACCATTAATGCTGAGTTACCTATATATACTATATATTACTACTATATATAAATAGTATTATTTACTACTATATATACTATAAAGTTAATGTACTAGACTCTTGCTACAAGAACGTCAAGTTGAGGGAAATGAATAAAAAATAAGTAGTCATGTATAAATGTAGACATTTTTAGTGAAATAGAGATATAAAAAATATATATATTAGTTTTCGATTCTACTCATAAGTAGGTCACAAATAAATAATATTATTATTAATATTTATTTATCATTTATAAAGCTAGAACCTATCAAGTATTCATGAAACATTAATTACTTCAATATTAGCGCACATTGAGTAAATTAATTTTTATTTTATATATGTGTATAATTTGATTTATATAATTATATATATACAAAATTTAAGAAATTGATTGTATATTATATATAGTATATTGAAATGCAATCATAAATCCCCGACTCTTCCAATTAGTAACTATATCTTATAGTTTAATTAAATTATCCTATCATATAACCTCACAATCAAGTATAGTATATAATTATTGATAAGTATTTCAACTAGTTCCACTCATAAGTCCATATAATTATCTAAATTAATGAGGCTAAAATGACTCATAAGCTATATTAAAAGGATATTACCGAGTTTATACCATCTATAAAAATAGTTATATTATAATATAATATAGTTTTAATTGACTAATATAATATAAGTACAATATAGATTGTACAAGTAAAATATTATTATTTCATTCTTATAAAGTTAAGAAGAAAGATATATATATATAAAGTAATACACCACTCTCCAGCGTATTATTTTATTATTATCTCTACCCAATTAATATAAATTAATGATAATATATTTTAAAAGTCTAAACATGTATAATATTATAATTATTATATATAGTATATATGAGTATATATATTTATAAGTGAATAATTAAAAGCTCCATAATAAACGTTTAGGTAATTAGTCCACTCGTATTGATGGCTATTAACTATAGTGATCTCCTAGTTATTCCTACCAGAATAATATTATTAATTAGCCAACCAGACAACACAAGCTAAACAAAATTAAAATGAATCTATGTGGTTATAAGTACCTAACCTAAAATAAGAGAATTTACAATTTTCTAGACTAATCATTCCAAATTATTTCAGGATATATATATATTTAGTTGACCTAATATATAATACAGGAAAATCGAAATTCAAAACAGTTACAATTATTCCAATAAAAACCTATTCTTAAACAGATTTAAGTATGCCTAAAAGTTTATTTACCTTAATAAATTATTGTATTTTAAATGCAAATGTAGAAAACCAAATTACTTCAACGCAATGGCCGAAGTTTCACAAGAGCAGGAATTGAGATGAAACGGCCAATGTAAAATGTCAGGTGGGGCATGTGGAACAACAGTGCCGGTCAGATGTCAATTTAGGCTGGCGTTGAAATATCTTGTATCGCAAGTTAATTGTTCCGCAAGAATTTGCGGTGAATAGCTGGTAATTCGTTTCGAATGATCAGGTCCATCACATCGTTAAGGAAATGTACTATATAATATTAAGTGATACAATAACTCTATTATTATATATATATATTATAATATATATATTTATATATATATATTATAATTAGTATATATATATATATATATTTAATGCGTATTCCATTCAAAGACTCCGCCACACTCATACAGGCTGCAAGAAAATAATTCTATTTTATCATATGTCCTGTTAGCTATTATACCTCTGATAAGTAGGGAATTTTTACTATAACTATTCCAGAGAGAATCCAAGTTTATATTATTATATACCTTATTAGAAAGATTTTACTTAATATTAATCTTATATTGCTATAAATATATCATAATATATACCATTCATTGGGTATAGGTACTCATATATATATTTAGAAATCTCAGATGAACAGCATCTCAATAATCGGCGGCATCTCTGGAAAATATTAAAATTCTGAACATAAAATATAAAAGAATAAGATATATTTTAATTAAGAATATATAATATATTTCCGCTATAATACAGCAATTGCGTTTTCTAATAGGTCAACTAAATATAACGATTCATATATATAAATTATAATACACCCTCTATATATAATCATAAAACCATCCCCGCATCCCTAGTGATAAAAAATAACCCTAAATATCCGGACCAGTATTGATCCAATCCAACCAATAATAATAATAATAATAAAATATATAATTAATATATATATTAATTAATTAAAAATAATAATATAATAATAATAATATAATAATAATAATTTAATAATATATAATATATAATAGTAAATATTTAAATATATAAGTTATAATACTAAGTATAAATTATTTTATATATATTCACATCTGTTTAACTGCAAGTAAGCAATGAGATGTAATATTTATATTTAAACTTGTTGATTTATTTCACCATATTTTAATTAATCTTTTAATAACTTTAATGATTATTATAATGTTTTAATCGAATAAAATTAATTACGACTCAATCTCTTCTAATTTCAATCAAGATATATATATCATTCAAATAGAAATATTACAATACCTTTAATAACCATCCTGATATATTTAAATTTAAGGTAATTTAAGAATTGTCACAATCCAATACACTACTATAAAATAATAATTATTTATTATGAAGTGATAATTCCCAAAATTACATTAAGAGGAGTTCCCATTCTGTATAAATTAATTTATACTGCAATTAATTATCTTTACGTTAATGTTAAGTAATGACTTTCCGAGCCATATAATGTATAAAGTTGGTATAAATAACAACTCATTTATTCATTTGCCCCTTTTTGAATGGGAAAAACTATTTCTCACATATTTTCACATATTCCATTAATGCAAAGAAATTATTATTAATTGAAATAATAATAGTAATATTGAACATAATTCATCAATAACAATTCACCCAATTGATTTATTGGTTAGTGTGATGTTCAGACTAAGCCTTGTTTAAACCAAAATAGTTTACCTTATCCTTCATTTACATTTTACTTATTTGAACATGGAGCGTCTATTAGTGCCTACATTTATGAGATTCCAAGAGATTAATATATCCATTAAGTATTCCACATTTTATTTAGCTGTTTTACATAGAATGATAGCCAATAGGCACATAATAGAATTTTCACTTTTCATACATTAAATTACCTTTTTCGAACAAAAATTATATTAGGTTAACAAGATATAGGATGAGAATAATAGGATAAGTTTTGGATCCATATCATAGTCATAAAATACACTTTTTACATAGTGATGTAATTCTAGCGACAGAATCTTTCTATAACCAATCGATGCAACACTACTTTAATATAACATCAATACTATTTATCGTGAAAGAAATATGTTATGATCGCAAGTCCCTTGCTATAAGTTTACCAACCAAAAACCCTGTATGACCTTATATTTTTCTAGAAAATATGCCTAATATCAAATTCAACTTTGAACCAAAAATTATGTCTTGACTATGTCCAAGTCAATCTACCAAATTATTTACTATCTAGGAAAGTGTCAAAAATTGAGAAGGTATTATGCAAGTCCATACATCTATTGACCGTATATTAATTTAATTTACAAAACTAGGACAACTCCAAACATGGCCCTTATATAAGTATTTTATCGAATAAAGACTCAACTTCATACAAAAATTACTATACTCACAATTATACTTTTCATCATACATTCAACCCCATAATAATATTATAAACTATATTATATCTATATGTTTCAAATACTAGGTTAACTATATTATATCTACAAATTTCTTCAACAGTTAAATACTGAAACATTTTATTTTTCAATTATCTTTAAAAATATATAAAATTACTTTAATGATTCGTCTCCCATTTTAATATTTAAATAAAAGCGTAAAATAAAACATGAACAAATTCATACTCTAAATATTCATTAGACTAAGAAATAGTCTTACATCCTTATTGTCTGGAAATGTTTAATAGTTTAGTTCTCTTATTTACACCCTAACTTCTTGGATCCTAAATTTTTAAAATATCTTAAACATTTTATATAAAATATTAAATTTAAATATTTTTCAAGTATATTGTTCTTATACTGATGCTACTATCAAGAAAATCTTTATTACTTAATTTATACCACAAAAAACGAAGAAAGCTCTAATGGAAAATGCAGTGTTATTACAACTTTCCTGTTTATATATTGGTTGCAAAAGCATTAGATTTTATTATATTATGTATGAACTTTTAAAAGACCTTAAAGAACAGATGAATGTACAACATAAATGAGGTCAGAAATACAGACGGAAGAGAGCAATGAAAGAAAAGTAGTGACATGTCGTTAGACATTAAGTATCACAAAGTAAGAAACTAATGTTATTAATTTTAATGGTGACCAGATAAAATTATTTGTGTTATTCTTTCCAAAGATAAAAAAACTTAAAAGTTTGTGATTGAGTCCCTTTTTCATTTCTACAAAAATTAATTTTAACATATTCAGAAGGATTTTTCAATTTGGATCCCATCACAAAAAAATTTATATCCAAAATAGGTATGGTATTTTATAATCTATTGATAATAATTAAAATTATTTGGAATACTTGATAAAAAAGATGATTAAGAAGAATGTAACGCCACTCTGTCTTTTTGCATGAGTATAAATATTCATTTTATTATTAATATGTATTTCATATAATATATATTTTATTATAATTATTGAAAATTAAATATAAAATATTTATTAGTTAATTAATTCGTTTCCAGAAATTTTGTAAAAAATTACTTTCTTTATTCTGAGTGATGGTAGACAAGGATATAAGTTCTACAAAGAAACCAAACTCTACCTCGTTATTCATTTATTTCTTTTTATTATTCCCTCTTCCTTTATTTATTTTAAATAGTGGTTTTAAAAAATATATTATTTTTAAATTTACCAGAGCATTGAATGTTGAGAATTCAGTTTAGGACTCTTTAGACTTAAATTCAAAATATTTCTTAAAGCCACGTCATGCAATGCAACTTGTCGCCTCAGAGAAAGATTTTTAACTCTATTTCCTTTAGTAAACTTCACATTATATTTATACGAAAGCATTAGAAGAGATTGGCGTCTATTAGAAAGAAATTTACCTTGTGCTCTTCTTTACATTACTGTTAACAGAAAAAGTCTATTCCGTCTCTTTTAGTCTACATAGAAGCCATTTTAGCCAACTTAAATTTGCATCCTTCCCCAAAAGCGTATCATAATATAAGTAAAATTGATATATATAATTATTAGTTCAAACTTTATATTTTGATTTCACACTATTATAATAAGTATAAACAAAAATAATTTATTTTAAATAAGTTTATAAAATTACATATGACTAACTACAGTTATATATATATAGGTTGATATATTATTATATATATAGATATATATATATATTACTATATATATAATATATATATAATATAATATATATATATATATACATGATTATGTATTAATTATCTTTTCTAATTATTTGATTAATTTAATAATTTATATAAAGTATATTAGTTACTGCTGTTTTTTTATCGAAATATAAAGGAAATAATTCTCTATAGATAGTATATTATACATATATATTATATATGTTTGTTCATTTTGAATAAATAGTAGCAGATATAAATATTATTAACAAATCTAGCTATAAATAATAGAATAATTAGAAATATACTAATAATAATATACAATACGGTAATAATGAATAATATTGTATTATTATACATATATATATATATATATCACATATATTTGAAATAATAAGCTAACATTTATAATATATATAATATTCACCTCAGTATACATATATTAGTATTTATTATCGTAAACAAAGAACACTACTATATTAATATCTATATAGTGATTCACACTAGATAATTATGTATAGTCATAACTTATTTTTGAAATTATATATATAGTAGTTATAATTATTATAAATGTTGATGTATTTTTTCATAATTATGTAATATGAGATTAAGAGAGATCCTTTAAGTTATCTTATTATTAATATCATTATACACTATGGTTTTATATCATTTTTCCTTTCATTATTTATTTTAGTTCATATTATGTATTAACTTTATGTTGTGCCCTCAATTGAATTACTAACCATTTTCATATTGTTCTCTATTTATAAGCTTATTTTAATTTTGTTATAATAAAATGTAATTTAAATAAATTAAGCCTAAAAAAAGATTATTTTGTTAATGTTTTATATCTTATCATTAAAACACAATTTCCTTATGTAACATTTAATTTTTTAGTTATAATATTTTTAAAGTTATTATTTCTATTATATATAAGTTATTATTAAAATAACAATAACATAACATAAGATACAATTACTATAGTAACAATAATGTTTTATAGTCTTTTATCACTATTATCACTCCATTATAAATACCGAATAAATTATATATTGAGTAAACAGTATAAGTAGTAGCTATTTATGAGAATACTTGTAGCGAAATAGTTTTAATAAGTAATACCTAAGCAACCACCTGATATATATGTATATATACATATATATATATAAATATTACTATAAATTATAATATATATATTACATACTATATTAGATATATATATATATAATATATAATATATATAATATTTTTAAATAACCTTTTATGAGGCTGATTGTTTAATTTGGTTCATATATTGTAATGTATTATTAACTCCTGAATTAGTTGTATATCACCTCACTTTTATATATTATATTATATATATATATAAAATATGAATACTGAGTTTATCAGAAGTAGTAAATCCTATTTATCTCTGTTATCAGCAAAAACTAACAGTATGCTTGCTCAATATAAAAAAATTACCTTTCATATTACAATAAATTTTGATTTCTTTGATACCTTAGCTGTGATAAACTCATACAAGTTTTATATTATATAATATATAAAATATATTAGATAGTAATAGTTACGTATAACTTACCTAAAATGACCTTAACACTAAATGGGGGTATTATGGTAATATATATATATATATATATAAATCAAAAATTATTCAAGGTAATAATATTATTCTGAAAATTAATCTACTCAACATTTATAAACATAATTAATTAATTAAATAATAATATATATATATAAAATAAATAATTTAATAATTTAATAATAATAATTTAAATTATTAATAATATAAGTTAATGCTTTTTTAACTAATTAAAAACTAATTCAATTAGTTGAATAAGTAAATTATCACTATATATATATATATTATATATATTATACACATTATATTTTGGTAGTAGTATACTGTGAATTCTCACGAATAAAATAATCATCTATATTTAGCTACCATACAGTTAAAAGGTTTTTTCTAACTAAATACCTGGCGTTAAATCATTTATTCTTAGTTATATTTTTAGATTTTTTAGGCAATATTTTCTTTTTACAAGTGACAATGTTATATTATTGCACGGATATTTATAGTGAGTAAATGATTTAAACCCTACAAATTATAAAGAACGAGTGATAGGTCAGATTTATTTGTTTATATAAGTAATATTATTATTATAATTTATAGTATATAATTATATATATTATATATATTATATATATAATATCATAATATATATATAATTATATTAATTTATTATATATATATATATAAATATTATATTATATATATTTATAATATATACTATATATATATATATATAATATTATATAATATATATATATATATATATAATTAATTAATTACTTTAACTTAATTTTATATATATATATAAGTTATATATAATATAGTATATTATATAATAATATATTAATTATTATATATATATATAATATATTAAGCATTATATAATATATAGTAGTATTAATAGGTATAATATATAGATTTTATATATATAATTATAAGTTATATTAATATAATATTTATATATATATATAATTAATATATATATTATATAATATAGATATTTAATATATATTATATTAAGTAAATTAATATATATATATATTACATATATAATTTATATAAACATATATATAGTATATTATTATATAAATATTAATTAATATTTTAATATTATAATTAGTTATAATAAATATTATATATATATATATTATATATATATTAATTATATATAATATTTATATAGTTATAAATATATCTATAATAATAGTAATTAATACTTAATATATTAATATTATTAAATATATAATATATATATTAATACTATTATAATTATTATATAAATAATATTATAATTTTGCTATCGGTCAAAATATTAGTATTTATATATAGTACCTAGGTTATATTAACTTGTGATAAAAATACTAAAAAAAAGTATCGATTTACTACTCACAAATCATTCCATATCTATAGTCTAATGAATATATATAGCTGAGTTACTATACTACTGTATTATGATTACTAATTTTAGTTCTTGAAATATGTATACTACTACGTAATATATATGTTAACTACAATAAACTATTACCAACCATAAATAGATTCGTATTTTATCTTATTAATAGTATGATTATTTATTGACTATTAATAACATTCTATTATTTATATATTAGATAGATACTTATACTAACTATTAGAATAGGTGAGTACTAAGTACATTATTTCATTTAGGTTAGATTATATATATAATGAGTTAGTTGAGTTATATATAACAACTCGTACTCAAAGTGTTTTAACATCAAACCTCAAGAATATGATTTACTCATATTTGATGATGGGCTTATATAGATCTTAACTGATAAATAGTAGTCAGTATATATATCCTAGTATATAATTAGTATATATATAAGTGAGCTTCAGGTTGAATATAAGAGGATAAAAAATATAATTGATTATATATAATTAAGCATACCAGGTATACTAATTCTATATTCATGGTTAGTAGAATAAATATAGTGAGTGTTTACAGAAAAGTAAGATTATATTATTATCTAAATTTAAATTTTGATTTTTCATTTTTCAAATTTTTGATTGTATATTAATAGTTTTATATCTTCTGAATGTGCAATATGGTAGGCTTTGGGTCATAAATAGTATTTATATATATTGTTATTACTCCATATATATTAGTACTTAATACTATATAGTAATTAGATAGGTATATATTAATAGGTAGTTATAGTATAGTTAGTATAGAGTAGTAGTTATATATAATATAGGTTATAATGTTATTAATTTTGATCGTTATAATATATATATATACTATATCCAATAATATATATGAGTACTACTCTAAAATGAGGTATGAGGCCTCACTCACTTATATACTAATATAATTATGATATAGGTTAACTCAAATATAATTTTTATATAGCCTATATATATATATAGGTATAGTACAGGTGCTTCATTTCAGTATAGTTTTTGAAAAATAAGACGTATTTATAACAGTAGTAGATTATTATGTAAGTGGTTGTATATAGTCTAAATGAGTTATTATAATATAAATATTCATAAACTATGATATAATGAGTATATATCACTATGAATATAAGAACTCTATATATACATATATATTATATATAGTGTGTAGATTTGATTATATTATGTAGTAATTATTGTAAATAATAGTGATTTCATATAATATTTCTAAGGTATATAATAGCAGCAAAGGTACGTATATATATATATATAGGTTAACATTATCATACTCTAATAATATATACTCCGTATATGTTATTACTTGTGTCAATATAAAGTGTAGTAGGACTCAATAATCATCTCACTCACATATGATTTCTAAGATATTTAGTAATACGATTTGACAAAATAGGTTAGTATATATTATAGTGGTATATAAGATATAACGAGTAATAGTATAGATATATATAATAGTATATATGTATAGTATTACGATATTAGAATAATTAATAATAAGAAATTTTAAAAATTGAATAAATAATAAATAGTTTACTGTTATGTATGTGGGAACCTCACTAAGTTGCTCTGAGCTCTACTCACTCTGTTTAATCAATTCTTTCAGATTTCAATATAAATATCATGCTATTATACTAAGAATATAGCAAAATATATATAATATAGTAGTATCAAAGTGTATATTATACATATAATCAAAGACTTACGTACGCGAAACTATGGATAGTAAAGGGGATAATAAATAGTAGTTATTATTACAACTATATATATATTATAATAATGATCATATCAATAATATATGGATAATAAATTCTTATATATTTATATTATATAGTATAGATTATTTATTTAATTTAGCTCACTCATAAATAAAATATTAATATAAAATATATAAGGTAATATATTATATATATAGTATATTTGTCTATATATATAGTTCTATATTACTTGATTATATAATAGTCTCGAATAACTTTAAATATATAATTGTATAAATGATACCTACTAATCAGTGTGAACACGAATAATGTGAGTGGTGTGATATAATAAAAATAAGGTATATTAGTACTTATATACATTAGTAGTATAGCTGGTTTACAAATTTCTATAATATACGTTAAATATTATATATAATGATATATATATAGTATATATAGATATATATAAATATATATATATATATATATATATTACTTATAATAGTAGTACTTGTACCATCTGGTAAAAACATATTATATAAATGAATCAACAAATTTTCAAGCTTCAGCAAAGATGTCTGCTTAAACAATAACATTTTAGTATAAGTAGAAAATTCTAATGTATATATATAGGTATATATATATATTAGTAGTATATTTTTCTACTAGTATATATATATATAAAGCCTAAGTAAATATTTTTTCTCATTTGAACTACTTTCCAGAAAATCTAGGAGCTGTTATCGAAGAGCAAGGCGAGGGCATAGGAAAAATTGAAAGAATATGTAAATCGGAAATAGTTAACTCAATGATATATATATATAGGTACGCTGTAAATTACATATATATATACTATATAATAGTATTTTGATTAAGTATATATATAGAGTAACTTCATT
>JABUQX010000637.1:20000-57222 GCA_015478945.1 Trachelipus rathkii | reverse complement strand
AATACAATTGCCTCCGCTTTTGTACGGGCACATGTAAACTTAGGGTCAAAACAAGTCTTGATTAATTTTAAAGAGCAATCCATAGATTTGAAAGATTGATTATGTTGCACTAAGTGATAGGCAAATGCTCCTTCAGCCGCGGCTAATTTAAGTTCTTTGTCACCAAAAATGTCATTTGAAAAAACTTGTGAGTGGATTGAACTGATGCACTTGGCACGCAAGCAGTTTTATGTCAGTATTAAATGTTGTGTGTAATATCTGTTCTTCCTCCATGACTGATATTAAAGCTGGAAGAACATATGTTGCAACGAACACATGATTCTGTAAATGTCTTTTTCATATATGGGTATTCTTTCTCAAGGTCCTTATTGAAAACACATTTCCTTTTGCCTTTGGGGGCCATATTTCAATTAATTTAAATTTTATAGAACACTTAAAAATTTAATAAAAAATTAGCTTGAATATATATATATATATTATACCTATATAATTATATATTATATATATATATTGATATAATATATACTATATATATTATATATATATTATATATATATATATATATATAAATAAATATATATATATAATATATATAATATATATATATATATATAATATATATATTATTATAATGTTAATTGTGAATAAGACGGCTCCCGACCCGTGAGTGCCTAAGAGAAATTTTATTTTTAGTGTATAAAAATTAATTTTTTTGTTAAAGTAAGAAATTTTTAAAAATATTTGCACTATTCTCACAGAATATGACCTGCCCGTCACGGGTAAGGGGTAAGGGGTACGGGGGCGAATCCCTCATAGAAATACCCATTCTGTCATGCATATAGCTATATATATATAATATATATATATATATATATATATATATATATATATATATATATAATATTATATATATAATATATATATATATATAATATATATATATATATATATATATTATATATATATATATATATGCAGAATGGATATTTTCTACCCGTGAGTACTGCATAAATAACAAAGTTATACACGGATTAAACATAATTTTATGCTCAATACGAAAATCTATACTGAAATTATAAATAAAATTGTATTATTTATTCAGTACTCACGGGGTCAGGAGTGTTAATTTCTATTTAAAATATACAATTAAAAGAAACTAAAAATTGCAAAAAATGTTACTTCACATACGATTTTTAAAATAAATTCAATAAAAAAAAAAAAATTTGAAAAGGGGCTTTTTTTAACTTCTTGTTGTTTTTTTTGTAATGTATCTTTAATTATTTCTTTTTTTGTTATGACTTATGAAACATAGGCAAGTTCAGTAAAAATGGCCTGGGTAATACATTTTTATAAACAGAATTTTAATAATTTAAACTATTGCTTAGATTTTAATTAAATTTACATTACCTTGTCTTGATTTTACGAATCCTACTAATAAAGATGAAATATCGTTCAAATATATCGACTCATAAATAAAAATGCAGGAGATATCGTTCTTATGCACAATTACAATATATTTTAAATCTATTTTTATATTATATAATATATATATATATATTATATATATATATATATAATTATATATATATATATATATTATATATATATTATATAGATAATTAACTTTTAAATCACAAAAATAACTTGTTGTCACACAGAGCGATCAAAGAAGACTTATTTTTTTTGACATGTTTCGCGCCCTTCGCTTATTCACGTACATAAATTCAAAGAGTACATCTACATGTTTCGAACATGATCTCTTCTCAGTTTTCCTGCCTTTATAAGTATAGCGATTTCATGCCTAGCCTATATGCTGCTTGCAGCTGCTAAATTTCAAGATTTATAATGTTTACCAACGTAAGTTGTAAAATAAGCATAAAAATTGGATTCATTTTCTCTGTTTTAAAATACGGGACAATTGATTAAAAAACGGGACAGGATACAAAAAACGGGACAGTGGTGTGAAAAACGGGACTGTCCCGGAAAATGCGGGACGTCTGGTAACCTTACGTTAATGCGAAATGATGATCTCTTCAGTCTTAGAGATTGTGCAGACTTTAGCATTTTTTTGCAATTTTTCAACCAAAAAAATTTTCAAATGGGGGAAATTTTTTTGAACTGAACCTCAAATTTATTGGATTTATTTTTGAAATTAATATTAAAATAAAGCCTTTTATCTACAAAAAAAACCTTTCCCCAATTTCATAACGGTTGCCATTATGAAAATATAGCACATTTATCTAATTACCCGTTTTTACCCACCGAAACCAGTTTTTTCCCATATTTTACGATATTATATATATATATATATATATATATATATATATATATATTAATATATATATATGTATCACTTCAGATTTTAAATACGTAGACTATATATATATATATATATATATATATAATAATATATATATATTAGTATATGACATTACAGACGCCAAAGTAAAATCTAGGTCATGAACATACTGAATTAAAGCTATAAACTACATAAATATCAATTAATGTTGCATTTAAAAAAATTTCAATTTTATATATAAAATATATATTATATAAGATTTTTGTGGATTTATATATATATATATATATATATTATTATTATATAATAATATATATATATATATATATATTATATATATATGTTAAATATATATATATATATATATTATAATACTATTTATATATATTTTTGTTATATACCCACCGTAAAATGGGGAAAACCGGTCAAAAATCGCCGTTTTTTTTTTTAATGAATCATGAAAAATCAAAAATTTTAAGTTACATTCTATAGGCCTACTTCGGCCTGCTGAAGACTTTAAATGATAAAATGAATATGTGAAAGAAAATGAATATAATTAAAAATACTCTCGAAATTAATATTTTAAAATTATTTTTGAAAAATTCCATTTCAAAAAATTGAATTCGGGACAAGGCGTCGGGGAAAGCATGTCATTAAATATTATTTCTTTGTGCTTGTCCAAACTAATTGTATATATAATTTCAATCTTTTAAACACAATTATATTAGATTATCGTGTAAATTTGGATTTTTAACCGCATGTCCAAATATATTTTGATAAACATTCTAGGAAGGAAGTTTGGCACAGAGAAACTTGCAATTTGTTTTTCATTTTTTGTTTATGCATTGAAAAAGCGCATGTGCCTCAGAATCTAATATGTGTACTCTTTATTTATTTCTAATAATTGATATTCAACTTTTTAATAAAATTCCACTTTTTATTATTACGTTAGTATGGCCTATGTACGCTTAATTTCACGCTGAACTTTTTTGACTGTCGAAATATTGCTTCACAATATAAATTAAATATGACAATCAATTTAATTTATATTATTATAGTAATAACATATATATATGCACTTTTTACATCTTATGGCTCATTTTTTTTTTTTTTTTTTTATATATATATTCGATGTATTATGTACGCACATTTCACGTGTACTTTTTGACGTTTACACAATCGCTTTTTGTTTTTTTTGTAGAAGATAGTATATGTAGCGTCGCGTGTTGTGTACCAGTTTCATTCGCCTCTTTTAGTATGAGGGGTTGATTCGGTCCACTCTAATATAATTAAAAGAATAATAATAAAAAAAAATTTTTTCGCTCTCATTTAAGAGCTACGCTTTCGGTAGTTACTACAATGTTTTATTTAGTCATATTTATCTCATAGAAGTTTTGATGTACTTTGGTAGGAAAAAATGTAGAGAATTAGGGTCTAAGATTTGTCCGGGTCTCTATAGAATTTCATTTGAAGAAAAATGGTGATTGTTTTGTTATATCTATCGTATTATAATATTATGTAGAATTGTGGATTCGATGATTGATTAGTTTGCAGTTATACACTGTATGAGAGTTGAGTGTTAGCTTTTAAACTGGCAAATTAAATTTTTTTGATCAAAGCAGTATTAGTGGCAAAAAAACTTGGGCTTGGACAAATTCGGGTCCGATTCACCACGCCGTAAAAATTGATGGGAGGGGTGACTCGGACCCACCATTGTTTTTCGTATTATTGTTATTATTATGACATTTTTATTACGTAATATATATTTTAATTGTAATAAATAAATTTATTATATTTAAGTTGAAAATTTTTTAAAAATGAAAATTTTAATATATAAAAGTAATCAAAAAAGTGTCAATTTTTGGGCGGAGAGGGGTAAATCGGGTACCTTCCTTATTTTATATTCTGTTATTTTATTTTATCATTATTTGACATTTTTATTATCATTATTTAGAATTTAATTATGTATAATTATACTATGCTAGATAAAACTTTAATAACATTACCTTTACATTAGTCAATTTGATATTTTTTATACGTAAAGATCGAATTTAAACTTTGTATTGGTCTTCTGTATCACCCCTAAATTTTGGTGGTTTCTCGCATTCATACCCCTCCTACTCGGTCAGGCATGAAATCTCAGCGCTTATTCAACTTTAATAAAAAACTTTTATTATTAGAATTACATTATTTTATTTTTTGTTGTGGCTTATGATCCGCTTATTCTTTGATTTACAAATAAAAAAAAATATTCCAAAAAGTGCATTTTAGGGGGAGAGTCGGATGATACAGACTTTATGCCTTAAGGGTTGTGGTTCCAAAGTTTCACCTTCCGCCCTGACGCTTTATTATAGAAATCATTTATAACAAATGTCTTAGTCTACATACATAAATTTGAACATATTTTATTCGATATACTATAAAAATATAATAAATTATACATTTTTTATATTAAAAAAAAAAAAACCTACATATAAAATAGTTTTTTTTTTATTACTGTACTCTTTCGACGATATTTTTTTTTTTTTTTTTTTGTTTTTATTTTTCTTTATCTATTTTTTTTTGTTTTTTGTTATCCGACGAATTTTACCCCGAAAATTGAAAAAAAACTTAATAACTTTAAAATAAGCTTAATTTTTTAAATTTTTTACATGGAAATATGTTTTTAATAATTATGATTCTTCCCCAATATGCATCTAATCATAAATTCTTGATTATCTCTTATATTTACGAGATTCACAAGGTCCTAGAATTTTTTTTGCAATAAAAAAAAAAATATATTTTTTTTCCAACTCCTCCTTAATTCTCGCAAGTATGGGTAAGTTATTTACTTGAAATAAAATATTTTTTTTTATTTATTATTGGTAAATTATAATCTATTTCTACCTTTAAAATAACTTTTTCTCTAATTGATTTTTTAATTAAAATAATATTAAATTTATGTAATATAGTGACCGTTGTTCTCCCCCTCCGTGATCGATTTCTCCATTTACTTTTTTTGGTTTATATTATTTTTGTAGTAGGTATATGGATTATGTATAGTACCTCTGGGTGTGGTTGTTATTATATAGGTGTTATGTATTTTAGTATGATGGTAGGTATATGGTTGTATAGTTATATATATTTATAGTTTATTTTATATATGATATTATTATTAGTTTTATATATATAGGGGGTGTTGTATATGAGTAGGTAGTATATTGTGTAGTTATTATATAGTTTATATATGTATGTGATGTATATAGTCTATGTATAGGTATTATATATTAAATTAATTAATGATTCATTAACTTTTTATACAAATAATCATAATTTTTTGTGATTGGTGCTTATTTTTGTTGAGATAGGTCGTGGATAAAAGATATTGCTGTTAGGAGAGATGTTCGTTCTAGTTATAGCGGGATAATTGGATGGTTGATATATATAAGAGTGCGCGTAGATGTTTTTGTGTGGTTGATAGTCAGATTGTTTAAGGAGGTTGATTAGCAACTCTTTTCTGTGAATATTATATGTGCTAGTTTACATACAGTAACCTAATTTTTAAAGATAATATCTGAAACTGTGCAAGACCCTATTTTCATGTAGTTATAGTTGAGGCCTATTTTGTTGAGGAGTTTTAATGAATAATTTAATGTTATATTGATTTATAGGATTGTAGTTTTAAGTATTGTATAGTGTTATAGTTTGTGAGATATAGGTAATAGTATTGGTTTATATAGTGGTATGTGTAGGGTAGTGAGTAGTGTTGATATATGTTTTAGTATATGAGTAGAGTGTAGTAAGTTGATTGATGATGGGGGGTATTGTGGGGTAGGGTATATAGGTTGGTGGTATAGGGTTGGATTGGTAAGTTATTATTAGGTAATATGTGGTTATTATATATATATATATATATATATATATATATGTGTAGGTGATAGGTATTGTGGTATATTGTTTGTATTTGTTTAGGTGGTAGTGACAGGTTTGTGTGGATAATATATTTGGTAGGTCAGAGTTGTTTCTTAGTGCTTGATAAATTAGCTTTTACTCTAGTTAGGTCTTAAGTCTACTTTGGCTTATTATCAATGATTCTCATATAGGTTAGTCTAGTTGAGATTCCTCGCAAAAATTTCAGAGTTATGATAAGATTTGTTAAGTATGCACAGATTCACTATATGTATATTTAAAACTAATTTTAAAGCCCATTATTTCTGAATAAATTTTTCTGCTATATGTTCATTAATTTAGTTAAATGAGTAGAATGAGAAAATTTATAGTTAACGATGGAAGAAGAAAATTCTTTTGTGGAAAAATTATGGAATTTAGACATAAACTTATCCTAGTAAATTTAATTTTCTCTTAATAAAATAAATAAACTTTATTTTTCTGAACTTAGAAATTTTTTTGAACTTATGAATTTTTCTAGATAAAAATTAGTCATCTATGTACTAGTATTCTACAAATATTGCCTTATTCTATTTTTATTTATACCTATAATGAGGCTATATCTATTAAGGGCCTGGACGTAAGTGTATCATCGTATTGCAGGGAATGGGTGTCTCAGTCAGTAAATGACTTGTGTGAGTTATGAACCAATTCATTGACTCAAGGATAAAGAGTTCGAAATTACTTTTTTCAAGGTCCACTTGGAGAAATGTATAGTTACAGATAAATTGGGAAAATAGGTAGCGTAAAAAGTTTTTCATTGTGTTAGTCGTTGATGCTACATTGACCCCATGTGTTAAATCGAAGACGCAGGGGTTTAGTTATGTGTGTGGTCCGCTCATTTGAGTCTCCTTGTTCGTTTGCTTAGCAAGTATTTCGTGTAGCGCGTGTTTGAAATAAAGGAATATTTAATAACCAAGGTGCTTTAAATGAATTGTTGTCAACGAGTAGAGCGCTTAGGTTGGCAATTATTGGGGTTTTTGTTGTTACATTTTTGCTATACGATATGTACAGAGTATTAAGTGTAATCCCTGGCTGAACGTTGTTGTGTTCATTTACTTCATTTTAATAATAACTGTTTCCTTATTCAATTCACTGTTGAAAAACGCGGCGAGAAATTGGTGAGACTTTTATGCTTTTTTGTTCCTATGATTGTGTGTGTTGTATTGTAATGGTTTTCAAATACTAAGTTGGCCTGTCATAATGTTTATGTGAGTGTTTCTGTTATGAAGGGGATTACTATATTAGTAAAGCGTTGGGGTATATGTGTGATGTGGTTCAGGCCCACCACCATCACGTGCTCAATATATTAAGAGATGTGAATTTGTTATTGGGCTATATTCTTTGCATACTTTTAATAATGTGCTAGTCCTCTATTTTCCTAGAGGTAAATAATATGATAAGTGGGTATATAAAGAAATGTTTTCTTTCCTTAAATCTATTTCAAGGAAAGTACTTTGTACTTTTCAAAAAAGTAGCATTAAAGGAGGCTAAAGAAAACTTTTTATGGCTTTAAAAAAAGGAACTTTTTAATATGAAACATTTGTTGGTAGCTATGGTGACAGGTTAATCTGAAAGGTGATTATTATAAAAAAAAAAAAATTCAAAAAATGTATTAGTCCAAATGGTTCCTTGTACTTTGAAAAAAATTCTGAAGCTGGTTTTGAGAGAGAAAAATGAGGGATATGGGGGGTATATAAGATAAAATGTTAGAATTGTAGTAAAATATATGTAGGTGAGACAACAGACTTAATATTAGTAACAAAGCATTCTTATAGTTCTTAAAATAATGCTTTTTTTGTGTGCAGGTTAGAGAAATAAGAATGGGAAGATCATTTCAAAATTATATATGAATAAAGCTGTTCTCTAATTGCTTCCATTGAAAGATAACTACAAAGAATGAAAATTATTAGTCATTTATTATAAATAATAGCAAAAACATGATAGTAACAGGGGAACCTTGAGCTTTAGACTAACAAATCTTTAAAAGCATTTGTTACATTCTGCATACAACCTCGGTCATTAAATATTTGATGGGACTCTGTAAGTTGTGTAGGCTTTGGAGGTGGATTCCTTTCGTTGTGTAGTTAGAGTGTTACTTCGTTGCGAGGTTTATGGGTGTGAAGTGTTCATATCGTGCAAAGTAATGAATATTATATTATACTAGAAGTTTTAACTGTCCATAATTACTTGTAATTAATTGTAATTAATACTACAGCATATAAATATTAATCAAGTTAATAATATGCTCATATCAGAATTATAGGCCTGTAAATCATATTAATAGTTGAAAATGTTCATTTCTAAAAGAGAGAAAAACCTAAAAAGTGAGTCATTGTGTCATCTATAAATCTAAGCAATAAGAATCTAAAATAAAATTCTAATTTCTTTTCCAGGAAAATAGGCTAGCTGGTTTTTTATTTTTATTCATCATCTCAATAATAGTTATAAAATACCTACTGTAATAATGTCCTTAAATTAGGTATTGAATCTTAATGTAAGGTAAAGATGAGCCTTTTATATTTAGCTTTTTTAAAATCAAAAGGTCTAGGGCAATTGTAGCATAACTTTAATAATTATTGAATGTTCTTATGGCATTAGAGATATAATTTGTAAATATTATTTGCAGGAAACAAAAGTTTTGCCCAGAATTTCAGCCTTCAATGAACTTTGTTTGGTATTATTTGAGTTACCGTATATATATAATCCTGTTATTACAGGTCTATTTCTTTTTTTTTTTTTATGCATGAAAATTATTAATGACTAATAATGTAGATGGTGTTTGTATCCAGCGTATTCCTTTGAATATTATATATAATAATTATATAATAGTTTTGAATAATATCATTAATGGTCATTTACTTACAAGTAACTTGTAGCAGTGTTAGTGTGAAAATTTCTAAAAAAAAGTTTTTTCCAAATCTATCAAAATTTTTACAAATTTATATTCTCTGTTATTAACAAGCCTAATATTTAATCAGAGACTTTCACTAGCATGTTTAATGTTTAACCCAAAATGACTTTAAATTTGACCAAATCTAATAAGGTTGATTTTATAATGGTTAAATTATTACATTTGAAAATATATTCTCGACCACGGATATGGAGCGAATATGCCGATGTTTAGAGATAGCCGCCTCAAGGTATCACGGGCTCTTATTGTTTTCCTGTTTTCACCCCCCAAAAATAACTAATAAGAACATATTGAATTTAAAGGAACATAATCATCTGACTCTCCGTCTTCCTTTTCACTTGACGAGTCTCTCTCTAGCATTTTTCTTACTCCTGCCTGTAGCGACTGAAAAGTTTCTCCTTGAACGCGGGGTAGCCTCACGTATATATATCGACTCTCATCCTTCTCCATAACTGATAAGGACGCAACTGCCCCAAGGATTTCCCTTCTCCAGTGTGTACCACAAATTAAAAATGTAACTATCTTCGTAAAGCATCACCAGTTCACTCGATTCAGACAATCTTTAAACCTCACCTCGTTTAGAGTGAGCGACGCAGATACTTAGTGTTATGTGTAGTCTTATGACTATAAACCAAAAGATGTTAAAAAAATTTGAGGTTAAAAATTTTAACCCATATCTCTCAACAGTTTGCGTGTGGTCATCAATAAAGTGATGATAACCTGCTCAGCGACTGTCGTTTGAACAATTTGGGGTCTGGATCAAAGATAGTCCTTGGTGGCCCTCAACAGCTACAAATTTTCTGTAGTTCGATGCTTGATGTAAAGTAATGTGCAGCCTATTGATGAAGGCATCTTCGCGAATGAAACATAGGTCAACCCTGTTTGTATGTAAACCCAAGTTTTACCTTTTTGATTGGGATGGAAAGGTCATAAGAAAAGGTAAATAAAAGAAGACAAGTAAAAGGAAGATCTCGGTAGAATTGATACGATTATCGATACATTAATATGTCGGGGTATATATATCGCCTTTTCGGTAAGATCCTATTCCTTAATTTCAAGAGTGAGGAGGGGAAATGAACCAATTTACATTTATTTCAAAGTTTTTCTTTACTCCCTTTTGTGGTAGGCATATGACGTGTATTGGATCTTTTACCTTCTCTAGAAATTTGAAAGTATAATTTGGAATTCAAATCAAAAAAGTGAGAAGAATTGTATCGAAGTTATCCGGAGAACATAAAACCTCCTTGCACTATATGTTCTTTGAACTTATGTTACAAGCATGGGTTTTCGGTTGTGCAAGGATAGACAAGATGTGTTTATATCTTAGAGAATTTTAAAATTAAGAATATTGTTATCTTCACATTTACTTAAAAGTATATCAAAAACGTAGAGTTCGTGAGGTTAAGAAATCGCTAAATGATTAAAAGGTAAAAAGGACATTGCCAAGTAAAATCTATGAAGCAATCACTACATTTACATAATCAAAAACTGGACCAAAATTTCGTGACTTTGATTTAGAACCACACGGAACCAGGACTGGCGAATACGTTTCTCTCATTGTTATGATCACGAGAATTTTGTTAAATCAGATGAAATACAGTTCTCCGTTTAAGTAGAAAGGCGCTTCACTCGGAATTGAGCTGGGCTCTAACTTAACAAGAGAACAGCCAATAGTTAAGATCCATTTTGTCGATGTAATAACAGTTCGAAAGGCCTTCATCGAAAGGATGATAGTGCCTGGCTAAAAGCGCAGGATGTTAAAGAACTCATATCAGACCAGAGTCCTAAAGATAGACGTGCGGTGTGTTATCAGAATGTAATAAAAATTAAAATCCCGGTACAATAAAACTTGGGACCTGGATGGGGTTGAGAAGCCCGATCGTTTGCAAGAATTGTTATTTACCTGACCAGTCTAGAGGAAATAGAAGGCACCCGCATTGTCCCTGACGCCAGGGGGTCCCTGAGAAATCGACGTGTTATGCAGTGATTGAGGGTAGTTCTGAATGGGAAGCGCCCGCCAATAACGTGTGACAATCCAACTGGTCTTAAGACCGTCTTTGCGGGAGTAGCTTACGAAAAACCGGCCCGTTAAATACATATAGTGGAGACTATCGTTAGGGTTGGAGGATGATAAAATCTAAGAACTAATATTCGTACTTATACTTAGAAGGCAATATCAACGATTAGGAACCTCTCAGTCACTTTTTGAACTGACCCTAGCAACTCAATTCTAAGTGGGTCTTTCAGAAAAGTTGTCCACTAATAGGATTATGTGCGAACCCGACGATGGTAAATTCCGGCCGATCTTTTGAAGCATTGTTATTTTATATTTTACCATAAAAATCCTTACTGCTAAAAATGCATAATTTCCAGTCCTACCAGTAATTCCAATACATATATGAACACAATACCGAATAGACCAACAAATTGATTGAAATAATAAATTATAAAATTGCTAGTCGTTAAGAAGCAGCCAGTAAACTTAGTGAGAAGCTGCGCATCCAGCACAGGCTATAGTAGCATAATGTCCTTTCACATCACCAAAAAAAAAATGCTCCTAAGCCGTATAGTTTGAAACACGATGGACTGGCCTCAGATAAAAGCACACACGGAACTCTGCGGTCACGTCCTGTCCATCTCGTTCCGTCCCGTCCTGTCCCTAAGATGAAAGATATTATTCCGTGGCCATCACACGGATAAGAGGCAGAAGCCCAAAATATACCCGACCCTAAGTGGCTCAGGACCAGCCCTCCTCCAGTGGTGTATCTCAGCTGCAAGGTTCGGTTCTTATTCATAAACTAGGGCCCCAAAGAAGAACGCAAGAACAAAGTTTTTGAACCTAATGATATCACGTGGTAAAACCGGAGCGAGAGGCAGATATAGTAAGTACTAGAGAGAAGCCTGGGATAGAAGGAGTTGTACCTTTAATAGCAAGGAACACTAATCTTGGTGCGACTCATCGGAACAGGAGATCCAGGAATACATAGGGTAGTTTGTACAGAAAATGGAGGAGAAGGGATGCAAACTGGGGAAGAAGGGTAAGAAAGACGGTCAAAGGAAAAACGGGTACTACATAAATATAAGAAATATAATAGTAAAACTCAGGAGAATGAAGTATTAATGTATACAATAAAAATGAGAAATAGATAGAAAAAAATTTATTAAATATATTAAAAATATAAACAATTTAAAACAAACTATAATATCAACATTTTACAAACTTAATTAAACAAAAAAATAATAACGAAATAAGATAACTGAGATAAAAGTCAAGATTAGATCACATTAACTAATAATAATATTATATTAATAATAATACAATAATATATAATATAATAATAATAATATAATAATAATAATTAAAATGAATAAATATATATGAATAAAATACTAATAATAATATATAACATAATAATATATAAATTAATAATAAGTAATAATAATAATAAAATCACATAATAAAAATTAATAATAGATAATAATATAATAAATGATAAGATAAAATTAAATTGAAAATAGATAACTTGAAGAGGAAAAATATTAAGAAAGGTAAATAATAATTGATATAATAATAATATAATAGAATAATAATAATGATAATAATAATAAAATAGATAATAATAATAAAAATAATAAGTAATAATAATTAATAATATAATGATAATAATTAATAATAATAATAAATAATAAAT
Organism: Trachelipus rathkii; assembly: GCA_015478945.1. Taxonomy (NCBI): domain Eukaryota; kingdom Metazoa; phylum Arthropoda; class Malacostraca; order Isopoda; family Trachelipodidae; genus Trachelipus; species Trachelipus rathkii. Next base: position 44,390 of record JABUQX010000637.1, on the reverse strand, counting down.
AATATATAATAATAATATCATAATAATAAACTAATTAAAGTAATACAAATAATATAGTAACGAATAAGTATTCACAAATGGTGCAAATACCATGAATTATATTACACAATTAAAAAATAATAAAAGAAACAGAAGATAGATAAGATAATAATAATATAGATAAATGAATAAATAATAACAAATAATTAAAATAATAATAATAATTAATATAATATACTCAATTAATACAATCAATAAATATAATAATAAAAAAATAATAATTAATAAATAATAATAATAATAATAAGCCCTTTTTAAATAAGTTTTTAATGTGGAAAATACAACACATATCCGCCTATCATACTTTCATGTGAGTATGTTCATCTTTCGCTATAACGGGCAATTTTTTAACCTAGTTACCTTTAAAAAAAGTAGGGTAGGAGGTAGAAGTTCTATTAAATAGGTTTTCTCTTTTCTTCTTAAGTAATAATATATATATAGTCTATAGTATATATTAGTATATTATATATATATATATATATTACTATATAGTAATAATATATATATATATATATATATATATATAATAGTATATTATACTTATATTAGAATAATATACTGTTATTAAATATTAATAATTACTATCATAGTATATAGATGGATCTGTCCAGTTATATTATATAGTAATATTATAATTTAATATTATATTACACTATGATTAACTTTGTTTAAAATATATATAATATAACTAGGATTACGTATAATATTAGTCTACATATTATATACATATATATAATCTATATATTATATATATTACATATAAGTATAATATACTATATATATTATATATATAAGTATATATATACTAATATAGTATTATATATATATATGATAATATATGGAATTGTATAGAGAATGCCATAAGGTGAATGAGGTTATTATATTATTATATCATATTGAAATGCTTAATTATATATATATATAATACGTATAATAATCTATTATAGATATCTACTTATATTATATTAATATAGTTTATTATTATAATATAATATACTATATAATATATATATATATATATATATATATAAATAAATATATATAAATATTTTAGAATTAGGAAATAAAGATAGACATGCAGAATAATTTCAATATCGATCTGAACTGGGCGAACGAAAACGGTTTACTTTTTTTACAATTAACGTCGAATATTTTTAATGCCAATTAATTAACAACTTTAAACTGCTAAAAACATTTAAATTAAAAGTTGATAATATATATATAAAATAATCAAATGGTATCAACCTTAATCCTGAAATACATGCTCAGCCAATACCGATGAATTTAAATGATACTTTATTGTAATTTCTTACACAATTACCATACAAATAATATAAACGGTGAATAACGTATGAATTATCTGAACAAACGTGGCTAAGTAAATTTCACGTTTCAGATTTGTTCGGACAAATTTAAAATGAATGCGTCATATTCACGTTAAAAGGTATAGTATTTAATTACAAATATATAACTATATAGCGCGAGCATCGTGTATATAAGTCATTTCAATCTTACCGTGGTTAATATAACTGTCTCTTCATCTTGTTAGGAAAATTAAATAATATGATTAAAATTAAAACTAAAGCAATATATAGAAAATATTAACTAAAAGTATATACTTTGTAAATAACCGTGTACATCAATATTATGGCATGCGAACTTTATGACAGTGAAATATTAAGAATATGTAATCTTAATGAAAGTATGAACTTTTTGACACATAACAAACACGAAGAATGGCTGAAATACTATCAATAAAGTCTAAGTTTATTGGTAAATCATGCCTTCAAAATTACAAGTAATATTATATTAAAAAAACTTTAAAATTGGGTGGTTCAAAAACGTAATTGTCATCTTACCGGAAAGTCTCAACAGACCATGGACCGATATAAAAAATGAACGTTACTGATACCCATCAAATTAAAGAAACCTTATACAATTTATATCTAATACCACAATTAAAAGAATATTAAATTTGTAAGAGAACTTGCCAGATTCTCTATGTGGCCGGTGAGCGAGGTGACCTCTCAAACTCTCTTCAGAACTAATCTATCCCATCAACAAACCAATGATAATCCTCAGGACATAGTGTAAGATGATGTTAAAATTTACTAAGTGGTAATAAAGTGGAACACCTTCGACTAACACCTCATTCTCCATCATTCTGACACCATTCTCGTAGCCTATATCCCCCCATCATCTGAAATTCTAAATTCATAACCCCTTAATATTTAGATCAACATAAAATAACTTAAATACGTTTACAATAACCCTCGGCAGCGAACATAACCACTAATTCCCGTGCCTCACTTCCAAAAAATATCGATTTATCGGATTATGCGCTTTAAATAAAATTAATTAATTAATCACATGGCAATCACTTTGATCAAAACCTAATTTAATATTATTCTTATCACCATAACGCTTCTAATAATACATTACGTTAATACATAATTAACTAATACTTCTTGATTATATATCTCAATTCAGAAGTACCTTATACTTACACAACACTAACATATATATATATTAACATTAAGCACCTGCTAATATAGTAATGTACTTTCACTTATTTAATCCTTATAACATACTGACGCTGTATGCAATAATCCATAATATAAAACCTCAAATATTATAATAAATAAATTTATTAATCTATAAATTATTAAATCATCTGTTAAATTAGTTAAAATGAATTAATTGATCCACACTAATCAAATTCACTCTGTCACCAGCGGCCCTCTATAACCATTCAATTACCGCCCTAGTAAGCATAAATAAATAAATATTCATCATCTCTATTAATAGATAATTTTAATTATTAATTATTAATAATAATTTCATATATTAATATATATATATAGTATACTATATATAATTAAATTAACTATATATATATATATAACTAATATTATATTATATATATTAAATAGATATTAATATATATATAATATATATATATATATATAAATAATATAATATATATATATATATATAATAATTATATATTAATATTATATTTATATATAATATGATATTATAATATTATATATATATTATATATAATATATACTATATTATATATATAATATGAGCGAGTGTATACTAATTATATGATATATATTAATATATATTATATAATATAATATATATATATACTATTTATAGTTATACTATATATATATATATAATATAATATTTATAAATATATATCATATATTATTAAGATTATTTCATATTATATAGTACTTATTAATACTATTATTATAATCTATATATATATATATATATATTCTTTCTTTTCTTTTCTTTCTTTTCACCCTTCTCATCTGTTGACCTCACCCTAAATGAATTAGTATAGTAATACATACTGAGTTAAGGTGCTGCTACACGCATCGGAAAAGAAACATAATGACAGTAATTAAAGTTATAAGAGAACATGACAAAACGTATTCGAAACAAAGAGAAAGCCCCAAGCCTTTATCCAGCCCCCTCTATACCATTAATATATTAATAGTGATAGAGCCGTTACACAGACAGATAAAATCCACTATATCACCTATAAATATAGTATGCATCATGGGTATAGATCCAGCGACGGTACCCTCACTATAAGGGTAAATCGTCAGTATCTTAAGTAAGGGTTATCATCCCCTTAATGGCCCAGGTGTAAGCGGCCACAAACCATACCCCCATACAAAATACCCCGCCATTTCCTTACCTTAATCCATGCACCTTTAAATTTCTCGCCTCTGCCTAAAACTTCACATTTCTCTTCAAACTTCAGACATTTCGTATTAAATCACCGACTCCACTAATAATATTCCACAATTTTGTCTCTTCGGTGCTCCCAGCCCGGTGTTCGGGGTTCCAACCCACACTACACTATACATCGCTTAACAACCCCTGACTATCATTCATCCTTTCACATGACCCAAACCATCTCAACATACTTTCATATTCTTTCTCATTTACCCCTTTCTTCACACCACACCCACTCTCTAATACGTCATTCCTCTCTTTATCAATTCTCTCACACCTAATCACACCTAGCACCCCTAAGATTGTCCATGCTGAACACGTATGAATCTTTTAGATCATTATTGTTAATATAATTCTATTCTATTCCAGACCAATAGTTCTCAATACTATACTTATCATATCAATATATTAAATCACATAGTTGTATAACTATTCATACCCTCGATGATAAGACTCACTTAGCACTACTACTTTATAGACTTAGAATCCTCTTTTTGCCAATTTATCTACCTATAACGAAATTTTATAATTATTATTGCTCTACCACAGCCTTACCTTTCCTTAAGTATTCCAATTATTCAACCAAACTTTCTTTCTTACAATACTCACTCTGCATCGTCCGTTCCCTTCTCTTCCAACATATACTCAATAATCTAATTACCCTAAATATTTATATCACTACATGATCACCACTATGTCGTTTAGAAACTTGTACTCTTACCAATCTCTAACTATAACTTCACACTGTAGGAAGTGTCATTCTACCACTCACAACCAATGAATTCCTTACTCTTAATTTTCAATTAACTGTTTACTTTCTCTTATATAGACTCTCCTCCTATTTCACATCAATCTCCTGCCAAATCATATCCTATCTATTCAAATTTCCTTCCATCAAACTCTCTTTCAGTATATCGCCACACACGAAACCTAATATCATTTGCGGCAATTTCATAACTAATTAAGTGAAGTTATTATTCCTTTCGGCACCCTTCCACTCAACTCCGATTTTGCCTCCCACCATAATCTACACCATTCCATAGCCAAGTTCCCCACCTTCAAATCTCTTGTCATCCAAAGCCCGAACGGTTCCATTATACAAATTGAATTAATAACCAGTAGATATACAAGTTAAACAAAAACACTATTGTAACTATTACTCCTGCTATAATTAATCTAAAAATCCCAAACTTCTAAATCTCATATATTGACACCTATTAATATTTCTATACACACCGATTCACTATATCGTTGACATACATACTTTTGAAATATAAATAATAATATATATATATATTAATATATATGCTTATAATATATTATAATAGCTATATAATAATAGTATAATATATACTATATATTCATGATTATACTATATTATTCAATAATATAATATTATTTTAATAATTAAATATATTAAAAATATTATTTATTATTAAATTAATAAAGCTATATATATAAAATAATATATATATATTATATTAATAATATTATAATATAAAAAATTTATATTAATATATATATATATTAATATATAAATATATATATTAATATATATATTAATTATAGTATTATATATGTAATATATTATCATAATATATTAACGTTATTTTCTATGGTCGTGTCTTAGTACCACTAGTATAGCGGCAGCCCTCTTATCCGCCGCCCTAAGGGCTTTTGCCTAGCGTGAATTTAAAAGTAAGGGTAACCCTGCATTTATCTACAACTTCACTAAACACACCTTGTTTCTTCTAACCATTATCAGTTCCTACTCAATAACTCGACGCCATACTCTTTCGGACTAAATATCCCCAGCAGTATATCTTCCTACAACACTCAATTAAACTAATTTACCCTATTAATTATCCTCATACAGTTGATCTCCACTTGACAGTAATACTATATATATATATATATATACTTACATATATATATAAGTATAATAGTATTGCAAATCAGCTCACTTGCTTATCGGCGTCGGCCGTGGACGAAGGCGCCGTTAGCACACACCATGCCGCTCCCCGTTCACTTTTGGGGGACCAGTAGGGGTGTAATCTTCGTCTCCCTTAGCCCTATTACTATAAGCGGCGCTATCTCAATACTGCTCATCCTCCAATTCCTAGGAACTATTCCCTCCATAAACGCTTTTTTACAAAACTTCCAAATCCAATCAATCACCATCTCGTGCCCTCAGTTCTTGACCATATTCACCAGTTTATCTTCCATCCCTATACAGCCCGGAATCTCAGAACTACCCTAATCACTCAGTTATACCTCATACCCTTCAGGATCCCACTGCGTCTCTAGCATTGTTCATTCGCTATAACCTGTCAGAATTAAAAACAATCTGCAACGAATCGCTTTCTCAACCACCGCGCGAGGTCCAAAAGTGGGTTCCCAAGTTTTATTCGCTATCTCTCTCCTTGGTATTTCCTATTTACATTCGATATATTAATCATACCACAGTAAATCTTACCTGGCCGGCCTCAGTAAGCCTAGGGCATCATTCCTCTATAGCCAACTTTCTGGGGCCTCTTTAAATCCCCCGGCTAGTAGGCTTCGAAACTGTTATTTCATACAATATAGAGTCTACTGGCTGCTGCTTAAGGCCAGCTCAATCCTTAGTGACGCTTTCCGAAACTGTTATTCATATCAAATTGCAGTCATACAAATGTACCAGGAAACGGCTTCCATCCTGCGTCCGTGTTGTCCCTCTAGAATCCAAAGTCACGTACTTACTTCCCTGTACCCTATCATCCGACCTGAGAACATCCTATAATTTCTAAACCCTTGACGATGTCGTTGTAACACAAGTCAAAGGGGACACTTATATACGTGGGTCACAAGAGTTTTATTCCGATACTTCGGATGACATTCTCTTTCAATTAGAGAGAGACAACGTGCCTACCACCGACGATAATTGGCCCCCTCCACCTAAGAAGTACCCCACAACCTTGTCTCTTATTTACCTTTTCTATGCCTTTCCATCCAATCAAAGTAAAACTTGGTTTAACTATACAAACGGTTCGGACCTATGTTTCCTTCCCGAGAAGATGCTTCAAGTGCCATAAATTTACTCAACCCCAGAAATACTGCCGGTCTCTCCAGACCATATGTTCAACATGTGGAGGTTATCTCCACCTCAACTGTGAAAAACATTTTCCTTGTTGTCCTAAGACTCCCCACCCAGGCTCCTCTGTCTACTGCCCTATCTTTGCCATGGAGAAGGAAATCCTTGAGCAGTGCGTCCTTCATCAGTATGACCATCGTGAGGCTACCCACCGTTCAAAGGAGAAACTTTTTCATCTTCCTCTTTCTTATGCTATAGCAACGAACAATGCCTCTGCGGCTATCTCTAACATTGCATTTCGCTCCCATACCCTGTGTCGAGAACTTATTTCACTTATACGTTCCTCCATTAAGACTTCCGTTCTGGATAATAGAAAACCTCATGTGATGATTCCTTTTGATCAAGATAATTGCTCTCCAAACTCTACTACCGTGGTCCGCCATACCACTAGCCGTTCATAGCCAACACACACGTCCCTCTCTCATGATATTTAGATTGCAGATGCACATGCAACTGCCAAAGGGATATCTACCAATTTTGTGACCTGTTCCGCTTCTGAGGTCGATAGCAAACGTCCATTTGCTACCTCTGAGCTCAATTATAATATCTCCAGGAAACGACCTGCTTCGGTTTCCCCGGGAAAATAACAAGACCCCACTTTTTGGTCACGATCAACCCTCCAAAAGTGGTTCTTCCCAGACCAGACATTCGTGCTCGCTTGCTTATCGGGCCACAGATTTTTTAACACAACTGTTGTAGTTGTATTATAGAAAAAAAACACAAGTGTAGAAGAGCGTGGGTGTGATTTGCCTAGGAAAGTGAAGGAGCGAAAACAAACACACATACAGTTTAAGTTTATTAATAAAAAGCTATAAAGAAAAAAATACAGTCAGGTCGTTCTTTATTACGTCAGTCCTTAATACTCATACACTCATCCACCTGACCAACCGCAAAAACATTCACACTTACATCTTCTCTTTGTATCCCATTCCCACCTGAGGGTCTACCATCTGTAAACCCTATCCCTGCTCGTTTCCCGGACCCATTATCCTCACTTGACTGTTTACACCTGATTCACTCATATTTACAATCCTATTCATACTTCCAACTACCTGACTACCAACCGCCTGAACATTGCTACCATTCCCATTGCCACTACCAATCACACTCGGATTCACTTGATTCCTTCCTCCCTGTTGCCTCATACTCCAACACATACCAGCCACATGTCCTATTTTCCCACATTTAGTACACATATTCCTTGGCGACTGACACATCCTTGAAAAATGTCCCTCGATCCCACAATTCCCACACACAGGTTGTCTCACTCTCACTCCCTGAGAACAGTCACGCACCCAGTGATCTATACCTCCCATCTCCATAATAATAATAATAATAATAATAATAATAATAAATAATAATAATAATAATGTTTAATAATAAAATAATAATTATATATAATAATATTAATAATAAATATAATAAATAAAATTTAATAAAGATAATAGAAAAAGTAATAATAAATGAATAATAAGTAATGAATAATAATAATAATAATAATAATAATAATAAAAATTATAAAAAAAATAATTATTATAATAATAATAATAATAATAATAATAATAATAATAATAATAATAATAATAATGATAAATAAAAAATAATAATAATAATATAATAATAATTAATAATAATATAATAATAATAATAATAATAATAATAATAATAATAATAATAATAATAATAATAATAATAATAATAATAATAATAATAATAATAATAATAATAATAATAATAAAAAAATAATAATAATAATAATAATAATAATAATAATAATAATAATAATAATAATAATAATAATAATAATAATAATAATAAGCGTAAGCATAAGCAAAATAATAATAAGCCAACAATAATCAAAGTAAAATAATAATAATAATAATAATAATAATAATAATAATAATAATAATAATATAATAATAATAATAATAATAATAATAATAATAATAATAATAATAATAATAATAATAATAATAATAATAATAATAATAATAATAATAATAATAAAAATAATAATAAGTTAATTAATGACAATAATAAGAATAATAATAATAATAATAATAATCTTAATTGTAATAATTGTAAGCAAAAAGCAGAATAAATAATAATAATAATGTAAACAAAAATTGATAAAGTAAACAAAAAGAAATCATATAATAATAATAATAAAAATTGATAAGTTAAGCAAAAAGCAACAATAATAATAATTATAATAATAACAATAATAATAATAACAATAATAATAATAATAATAATTAAATATATTACCTTAAATGCAAGAAAAATGAATCCTAAGACTTCAATTGTCCACAACATTCTAGTCACAGTTTGCCGTCCTCAGAAAAAAACAATAATAATAATAATAATAATTAAATATATTACCTTAAATATAATAATAATAATAATAATAATAAATATATTACCTTAAATGCAAGAAAAATCAATCTTAAGACTTCAATTGTCCACAACAGTCCAGTCACAGTTTGTCGTCCTCAGAAAAAAACAATTACTTATTACAAAAAAAAAATATTCCTGCCGGAAGAAAAGAAAAAATATTAGTAATACATTATTAAAAAAATAGGAAACCACAATCATTCACTTTGAAACGAAAATTATGCCAGACGAGCGTGTGGACAGGAAAGTTAGAACCATAGTTAAGGAAGATTGAAGGAAAGGAGGTGAGGATAGGATGTTTATGCCTGATGCTGTCTGGCCACCCACCCTCACTTTCACTCACATTTTATTCCACAATTGTATCAACCTACATTCTTTCGTTCTCTCTCTCCCTCCCTCTCTCTTTCTATCTCTCTACAAACAATAATAATAAGCAATATATATATATAATATGATATATACAATATATATATATATATATATATGATATATATATATATATACACACAATATAATAAAATATAAACATATATATATATATATATATATATATATATAATATAAATATGATACAAACAAAAAAAAAAGATCTCTTTACATACCTGGACTCCCTTGAACGCGCGACTGACTGACTGACTGACTAACCTGGACTAATACTCAATAAAATACTTACAGTCAGCTCACCACATCCCTCCCACCTAAGTTTGTATCATATTTATCCCCAAAACATTCCTCATTTACAACACAGTTTTCATCACCCAATCATACTCTTCCACTGTACCTCTACTCCTAGTACAGGGTCTCTCATATTCTACCACTTTTTCACTTTCTTCCCTATCAATACTTTCATCTCTCACGTCTCTTACATCTATTACTTCATTCCTACTTTCTTTCCTAGTTAACCTTTCAGACATCTCAGCAATCTCCTTATCAATCTCTCTTACCCTTGCATTTGCTCTTATTTCATTCACTACTTCATCCAGTTCCACACAGAATTTATTCAAATCAGCTGCTTCCATATGCACACTATTTTCCTTAAATTCTCTCAATCCTACTAATATACTTTCTCTCTCATTCAACGGAAATTTACACATTGTATATGTCTGATTCATCGTGCGCACATCATCATTCTCGTTATCCCACCAAAACCCAGAAAATTCATCCACACCACTTTCATTCTCAACAAATCTCTTATTCTTACCAACCTTTCGTCTTCTTTTTCTCCTAGTTTCCAATAACACCAAACTTTTGCCATTCAGCCAAGAATCATACTCAACCTCTTTTACCTCATTCTCGTCATTTACTAGAAAACCATACACTAGGTGAGCCTTCACATACTCAGGCGGTTCCCTCCACGGCCGTAACTGTGTCTGATGCGCTCTAATCTCATTCATTCTACCATACTTATCACCTTCTATCACATAACTCACTCCATTCGACATCACTTTCTTCACAACATACGGCCCTTCAAACTTTTCTCTCATCTTACTGACATTCAACCGCCCTTTCTCAATTACTTCCTTCAAAACTTTGTCCCCTACCTCAAAACTTGCAAACTTCAAACTCCCTTTCCTCCATACATCCTTATCACTTTCAGGCATTGAAAGAAAAAGAGTGATTGCGCATGTTTCAAAAGCGTTTAGTATGACGGAGCGAAAGTATTCCACGATTGAAAGAGAGTTAGCTGCTTTGAGGTTCTGTTTAAAATCGTTGCGTCCGTTTTTGTATGGTATCAAGTTTGTAGTGCGAACGGACCACCAACCCTTAGTGTATTTGCAGAGAATGAGGACAGTTGATAGTAGGCTTGCGAGAACTTTGGAAGATTTGAGTGATTTCGATTATGTGGTTGAGTATGTTCCGGGTGAAAGGAATGAGATTGCTGATTTGATGTCGAGAATGCCTGGGAGTGAAAGTATGAATGAAAAGGTAGTAATAGACCCTGAATATTTGCCTAAGGGATTAATGAAGGGGAAAGAAAGTCAAGGTGGGGGTATTCTATTTCGAAAAGTGTGTTGTATGGTTACAAGATTTAGTTAAGGATAGTTATTTCGAGAGCCCTGATGAGTATAGAGGAGTGAGAAAGGAAGTTATGAATGAGGTATGTAAGAAACCTGAGCAGATAGGAATTAGGAAGGTGAGACAGTTTATGAAAGAGTTAAAGGCTATGTGTAATGTAGGTGTGATTCCGTTACAAGAAGTATTGATTGTTGTGAGCAAGTTGTTTAAGGTAGTCGTGTGCGTGCATTATGGTGGGGAGAAACCTGTAATTTATAGGAATGAGAGTGTTGATAGAAATAGTGTAAGTGAGCTTCATTTGCAGTGTTTGAGTGGGGTGCATTATAATTGGGTGATAGAGAAAAAGAGTTATGATAGGAAGTATGTTTTGGAAAAAGAAGTAGTAGATTGTATCATGGAGGATGATGAGGGTGTGAAAATGATTTGTCTTGGTGAGATTGAAGAAGTAGTGTATTGTGAGCATGGGATGAGTGGAAGAATGGAAGTGAAAGTGCAGGTGAGAGGAAAAGTATATTGTGGACTGATTGATACTGGGGCTCAGATTTCTTTAGTGAATGCATCTGTGGTACGAGAGATTGAGCGAGTGACGTGGCAGATCCAGAGGAGGAGTACTAATATAAAGATAAAGGGGATTGGGTCAAGTGAGATAGTAGCTTGGGAGGAGGTTTTGTTAAAAGTAGAGATAGGAACGCTAGGGGAAGTTGAACATAAGTTTGTAGTGCTTGATGAAGAAAGAAATTGCCGTATTGTTTTTTGTGGAATTGAATTTTTAAAATGAATGGGTGTCCGTAATGTGGAATAAAAGATTGTTGAAAGAGAATAGGGAAGTAGTTAGAATGCAGAAGGGGAATGTGTGTGTGGCTGATTTTGTAGGAATGGTAAGAGTTGGTGTGGGGGATGAAGAATTGTTAAGTATGAAAGATATTGAAGTAATGCAAGAGGAATGTCCAATGGTATGTGAGCTGAGAAAATGTATTTTGTCGGGTAAGGAAGTGTGTAGATGGGACCAGTGATAGAAGATTTTAGGGTTTTGCAAAAAAGTTTGTTGTGTGTTCGAATTGTGGTTTATTATATTTTTAGGAAAGTGCGAGAGGAGATGATTTGTATGTACCAGTGTCTTCTGTGGTTGGGGCAGTAGGGATGGCATTAGTAATTCATCGTAGATTTGGACACATGGGTAGGTTTAAATTGTGGGAATGTATGAAAGAGAGAGTGTTTAATCCTTGGTTGCGAAAGATAGTGAATGATGTAGCAACTACTTGTGAAGAATGTCAGAAAGGAAAGTATCAGAGAATGTATGTGAAACCTCCTGTGTTACGAATGGATGTGAGTGAACCTTTTGAGTTAGTAGTGATTGATTGTGTTTCGTTGCCAGTGACTGCGAGTGGATATGTAGGAATGGTTGTGATGGTGGATCATAAGAGTAAGTTTGCATATTGCAGTGCCGCGGAAAAATAAAAACTATTGTGAATGTAAGCTAATGGTAGTGATTAGAAGTGTGTTGCCTATGTGTGTTTTGGTAAACCGAAGCGAATGTTGAGTGACAATGGGCCGAAGTTTGTAGAAAAGGCGTTTGAGCAAATGTTGAGTGATTGGGGGATTGAACATGTGAAAACGACGCCGTATATGCCTAGTTCAAATGGATTGGCTGAAAGAACGGTACGGACGTTGAGTGAGATGTTAAGAATGATGAGTGAACAAGAGAATGATTGGGATTATTTGTTAGGAAAAGAATTATGGGTATATAATATGACTGAACATAATGCTACTGGTATGTCTCCGTGTATGTATGTAATGAATTTCGAGAGGTTTGTGAGACAGACCTAGGTTAGGATTGCCTGAATGTGATAAGGATGTATAGAGGAAAGGGAGTTTGAAGTTTGCAAGTTTTGAGGTAGGGGACAAAGTTTTGAAGGAGGTAATTGAGAAAGGGCGGTTGAATGTCAGTAAGATGAGAGAAAAGTTTTAGCAAACTCCGCTTTACATGCACACTAGACTCTGAGGATTCACTCGATTCAGATTCACCACCATCACTTACACCATCATCCGAACTACTGTATAACGAATCGATACTCTTACTTTTTGCTTTCTTTCTCCTTTCATGTCTCCTGTTTTTCAACGTTTTCTTTTTCTTCTTCTCTTTTTTCTCTTAATAAAAAAAAATATACAATAAATTATATTAAATCAAAATTTCAAAATAAAAAAACATGTGATACATCAATCAAAAGAACATATACAATAAATTTCTTTTAACATAAATCATGGGAACAATTTCAGGGGAAATATAAAAGGACCAAGTCCAATAGGGATATTTAGTGAGTAATTTCAGTGGGTAATTTTCAGAGGGTAATTTCCAGGGGGTAATTTTCATTTCGTAATTTTCAAAGGGTAATACTCAGGGGGTAAATTTCAGTGGCTAATTTTCAGTGGGTAATTTTCAGAGGGTAATTTCTTGTACATGGGTTTTGGTTCAGGGGTAATTTCTTGTACAGCGGTATTGGTTCAGGGGGTAATTTCTTGTACAGGGGTATTGGTTCAGGGGGTAATTTCTTGCACAGGGGTATTGGTTCAGGGGGTAATTTTCCGTACAGGGGTACTTGTTCAAGGGTAATTTCTTCTTCAGGGCTTCAGGGGTATTGGGTCAAAGGTAATTTCTTCTTCAGGGGTTTTGGGTCAAGGGTAATTTCTTCTTCAGGGGTATTGGGTCAAGGGTAATTACTTCTTCAGGGCTGCAGACCAAATGAAGGGGGAAACAATTGGATCTTAGAAGACAATCTATGGGGACAATCCTTCCAATCTTTCAGGGGAACTTCCCCAAAACAAGAGGAAGAAAAAAAAATGGTCTTTGTACCGACAGTTTTTTCCAGTTCATAAACTGGAAAAAACAATATCAGCCATAGGCTATACAATATATACACATGTAAGAAAATAATAATAATAATAATAATAATAATAATAATAATAATAATAATAATGATAATAATAATGATAATAATAATAATAATAATAATAATAATAATAATACATAATAATAATAATAATAATAAATATAAAATAATTAAAATAATAATAATAAAATAATAATAATAATAATAATAATAATAATAATAATAATAATATTAATAATAAAATTTTATAATATTAATAATATTAATAATAATAATAATAATATTAATAATAATAATAATTATTATTAATAATAATAATAATAATAATAATAATAATAATAATAATAATAATAATAATAATAATAATAATAATAATAATAATAATAATAATAATAATAATAATAATATAATAATAATAATAATAATAATAATAATAATAAAATAAAAATAATAATAATGTTAATTAATGACAACAATAAGAATAATAATAATAATAATAATAATAATAATAAATAAAAATAATTAAAATAAAAAGAAATAGAAACACCCATCAACATTCATAATTAAAAATTTATAAGAATAATAATAAATAATAATAATAATAATAATAAAAAGAATAATAATAAGTTTAAATAAATTTGACTAACAACTAAGAGATAATAATAATAATAATTAGTTATTAATAATTGTAAAATTGCAAGCAAAAAAGCAGAAATAATAATTATAATTAATAATGTAAATAAAAATTGGTATGGTAAACAAAAAGAAATCATATAATAATAATAATAAAAATTGATAAGTTAGGCAAAAAGCAACAATAATAATAATTAATAAAAATAACAATAATAATAATAATAATAATAATAATAATAATAATTAAATATATTACCTTAAGTGCAAGAAAAATGAATCTTAAGACTTCAATTGTCCACAACAGCCTATTCACAGTTTGCCGACCTCAGAAAAAACAATTACTTTTTACCAAAAAAATATATTCCTGCCGGAAGAAAAGAATAAATATTAGTAATACATTATTTAAAAAATAGAAAACCACAATCATTCACTTTCAAACGAAAAATTTGCCAGACGAGCGTGTGGACAGGAAAGTTAGAACCATGAGATGAGGATAGACTGATTATGCCTGATGCTGCCTGGCCACCCACCCTCACTTTCACTCACATTTTATTCCACAATCGTATCAACCTACATTCTTTCGTTCTCTCTCTCCCTCCCTCTCTCTTTCTCTCTCTACAATAAGCAAAATATATAATATGATACAAACAAAAAAAAGACTCTCTTTACATACCTGGACTCCCTTGAAAGTGCGACTGACCTGTTTCCCTTTGATAAAAAACTTACAGTCAGCTCACCACACTGTGAGATATGGCTCCCTCCTGGCAAAACGCGCTCGACGCTCTTCTAATTCACTTGGACAAAACAGAATAGTGGATCCACTTCTGCCCGTTCTATTGTTCCACACACCGCCTAAGACTGCTTCGATTCCTCGACCCTCAAGTGATTCTTTAAGCTTACTCGGATACCACAATGAACTCTTCGGAATACTCTTCATTCATGGGATTTCCACATTATAAAACTGGGGTTCCATTCAAGGGGAGGCGAGGAAATGTAATGGATTAAACCTTGCGCTACCTCGGTCTTTCGGAAAGAGGTGGCACTCTCTCGTTGAGCGCTGTTGGTAAGCCTGCTGCTGGTGGGATCAGGAGGGGAATCTTCTTCCCTTCCTGCCTTTTCACGTCCTCCTAATTTAGTTTCGGAGCCGTGACCTGAGCCATCTAGCAGATTCTCCGCCGCCGAAAAGCCACGGAACTTTGGGGACTATGGGTTACAACAATTTGCCTACTCCAATGTGTTCTCCTAACACTTCCAATGAGAACATTCTTATTTGTTCTTCCCTTCAATCTTTTCCCGTCTTTGTTGATGCACCTATTTGAAGGCAAAGCCCCATTTCCAGTGTGCTGAGATATCTGGCAGGAGTACGCAATCTGGGAAGGGTGTTCGATATGTGGAGTGTGATCTTGCACGCATCTTCGGAGAGCCTCTCTCCTGGGTGGCCAGCGAAATCGTCCCATATCCCTGCTGCATGATCTTTCTTTTCCCCCGGGGTTAGGCCTTCCGGTCAGATTGTCGCCCAGCGGCTAACGGGATCTTCAGACTTTTTTCTTAGACGACTGCCAAATCACACCACAATGATTATCATCAACGGATTTCCCTGAACAGTGCTTATATTTACCTTTATGCACGCTCCTCCAATGGAAAACTTCGTAGGAGATTTTGCCAATTGCGAAAAACTAGAGATTTACTGAGCTCATTCAGACGCTGGCTGTTTCTGTACAGGGGAACTACAACTTCAGCGATTAGGGAATCTTTCCAACATTCAAGATACTGACAACCCCTTTATTTTTAATGAATTGTGAGCTAGGCAAGAGAGGGCAGCGCATTCTGTTTCATAGATCTTTCCCAACACTGAACTCCCCTTCTTTACTTCCCCATATGCCGTAGAAGCTCGTATCCCACCTTGAAACACAGCCTTACACTGTGCTCAGTGTACCTTAGCGCCTGGCTGTAAATAAACTAATAAGAACCATGTTGATGTATTCTTGAGTCTCTCACCTCCTATGCTAGTCCTCGCTGACTTTAACTTTCGCCACCTTTGTGGGGAGGACTTTACATTCCACAATGCTGATTGGATATTGCGGTATTTTTTGCAGATTTCTCATGAGATTGTCTCAATACGTGTTTTGCAACATTTGAACGCTTACGAGCATCTTCCTGTGTTGCGTCTCGCTTTGCCTTCGAATTTCGGATTTAGATCGTTTTGGATGGAGAAAAGTTGGCTCTGTGGAGGTGACCACTGCAATCGTGATACCATCCTTGGCCCCAGGGGTCCACAACAACCTTTATTCTAGCTGGAGATCTACAGGTTACCTGGTCCACCTTTCATCAGGCCACTTACTTTCCAATATTTCTTGCAACTGCCCCCTGTTCCATTGGCATTGGGATACCTTCACCTACTTTCGGAAGAAATCGCAGGCGGAAACTGACCTTCTCCGATCATCTTTCAGACCCGAAGGTAACTAACTCCCTTGTGGGCCAAAGAGGCTTATGCTCGGGCTAATCCTGAGAAAAGCGTAAATTATATATAGTCTGTATTGTAAACTCCCACACCTTACAATTTGATTTTTTTCGGATTTCGGCAGCCCGATCAAGCGTAATCGAGGAACGAGGAAACAATATTTTGCAACTACGTTTCCGACAATACAGACTATCCTTTCATGCCCGTACTATCGGTCCATAGGTTGTATGTTAAACTTCCAGAAAACACCATGCTAGTCCACCAGATGGAAGTTTTGCGAAGCATTCATTCCTTGGACCCCATGGGACTACTTCCCTCTTCCTTCAGTTATCAATGTCTGATCGTTCATTTCAAGTCCGTTGTGGAACCACATTGTCGAGATGTTTTGTCATGGACGAAGGGGTGCCACAGTGCACTGTGCTTAGCATATTTCTTTTCACAATAAGTATCAATGGAGTAATCGATTCCAACCAGAACTGGGTGCGCTGCTCCATCCATGTTGACGATTAAACCTTGCGCATCGCTAGAACAAAGCTTCCTTATATGGTGCGCCTACTTCAGCTCGCCATTGATAAGTTTTCATCCTGGTGTTATGCAGGTGACTTTACATTCTCCACCTGAAAACTAAAGTCGTGTTTTTACCGAAAATCCCCGTAAAAGGGATCGAATACAATCGCTTTCTATATTACGCCTCTATGGCTCCCCCATCCGCGTGGAGTCGAAGATGAGGTTCTTGGGTCTGCTACTCGATAATTGCCTCGCGCACTTCTCTCACATTACTCACCTCAAAGCTACTTGCCGACGCTCCTTGGATCTCTTAAAATACCTCACCTCTAAGACTTGGGGTGCGGACAGAAACACCATGCTCCACCTTTACCTCATGCTGGTGCGAGCTGAACTAGACTATTTTTTGGCCATATATCGGCAGATCTTCCGGTCTTACATCCGTCTTCTTGACTTCATTCAAATCGAAGGTCTAAGAATAGCCACTGGAACATTTCGACCCTCTCCGAGGAAAAGCCTGGGAGTGGAGGCAGGAGTGATGGGGTGATGCCCCTGCCCCTGCGATGGGAACAGCTCATGTTCACATTATTCCTCCGTATTTATGATTTTACCTATCGGCCTTGGCATTTATAGTAGAGAGAGTCCATCACAACCCTTCTTATCGGCCATTTGATGGTGTTGTTAATTCACTCTTCGCTTTCCTCGACCTTCCTCAGCGAGCGGTCATACGCTATGATTTCAACTAAACATATCCAAAGTATGTTTATCAGCCTCCTACTGTTTTAACAAAGGCGGAGGCGCACCTGGAACAGTTGAGAGAGGCCTTTTTGAACCATGGGGAAGTCCATAGCTACTCTATAGCGGTTTACACTGATGGTTCCAAAACGGAAGGAGGGGTGAGGGCTTCGGCTGTGTTTCAGGACATCATTATATCATACACTTTTCTACCTTGTTCGTCTGTTATTTTCAGGCTGAACTGATAGCGGTGTTCATGGCGGTGATCAGAATCAGCACCATCATCTCTGAGGGTAACTATTCTATCTTTTCTGACTCTAGAAGCACTCTCCAATCGTTGCTTGACCGATCGACCAGAAACCCTTTTGTCTCTGCCATTCAAAAGTCCCTCTTCTTGCTGCCTGTGAAGCAGCCTAGAATTGTGCTCCCTTGGGTTCCATTCCATGTGGGTGCTCCTGGAAACGAAAATCCCGATAGTGAGGTGAAAAAAGCGGCAACGCACAGGGTGTCGAATGTCCAATACCTACCTCCTGCTGTACGCCTGAGCCATTTCCCCGCTACAGATTTTTACATCACAATAAGCTGTTGTTTCCTCTCGGACTGACAAACATGATGGGCAGAGGGTGCTCGTGGCACCAAACTACGAAAAGTAAAACCCGTCATTAGAAGGCGGCCATCATCTAGTAGAAAGAGTCGCCTCCTGGAGGTGTTCTCGTCTCAAATACCAATATCAAAATATGTAATGTTATTTACCTTAGAATATTAGAAGTGCGAACTGCGTATTCCTTACCTTTCAAGAATGATATCAAAGATAGAAAATGAGTCAAATAAATAGATAAATAGATAAGGTTTTCGAAAGGTAATGAATTTTTTATTGACAAAATAAAATCCTTTTTTATAGGAAAATATCAACAATATTCGGATTAATTTAAATACAGACTTTAATACAAAAAATCAATAATTCTTCAAAAAGAAATCTTTTACTTATAAAAAATTAATTAAATTACTTTCATTTATCATCAAAAAACCGGGTATTGCACGTGTTACTGCTCTTCAAGCTCCACTGCTTTGGGTTTTCTCCTTCTCTTTGCTTTCTTATGTCTAGCTTTCTTTCAAGTCGCTCAATAACGGCTGTTGTTGATGGAGCAACTTCTTCTTCTTTTCTTTCAATAGTGGTGTTTCTCAGGGTTCTGTCTTATCTCCTACATCTTCCTGCTTTTCATTAATGATCTCACCTGCACCCCTAACTCTATCCACTCATATGCCAATGACTTGACCCTTCATTCCTCAACTCATTTCAATTCTGCTCCCTCTTTTATTTCTAGAATTGCCTCTCGTCTTAATCTTTCCGATTCTATTCTCGCTGATCTGGATAGAATTTCCGATAGGGGTCGTCTCAACCTTGTGAAATTCAATTCTTTAAAAACCCAACTTCTACAAATCTCCCTCTCTAAAAAAAAAACTTCTAACTTTCCTATCTCTTTCGACGATTCTCTCGTCTCTCCTGTTGACAATATAAACATCCTTGTCCTTAACATAAAAAAAGGTCTTGGAAACTTTACATCACAACGGTTGCTAGGGCGACCTCAAAGAAACTGGGAGTTCTGTTTAGACTGCGAGACTTTTTTTTCCTCTCCTTAGTTACTACAGCTATACAAGGGTCTCATCCACCCTTGTATGGAGTACTGTTCTCATATCTGCGGGGGGGGCTCTGGTTACACTCGCCTCTTGGACAGGGTCGAGTCAAAAGCTAAAAGGCTTATAAACTGTTTTGTGCTTTCCAATTCACTTGACCCTCTATCTTTGCTGCGCAATGTTGGTGCTTTATCTCTTTTCTGCCGCAGCGGCAGGTGTTGGAAGGAACTTACCACTCGTGTACCAGCACCTTTAAGACACCCTCGTAGCACAAAGGGAGCTGTGTCTGCTCACGGGTTTTGTGTAGATATAGGTAACTCCAGGATAGTTCGCTGCGATGCTTTCTTCTTTCCTGTCACCATTTTTCTGTGGAATTCTCTTCCATCTTCTATGTTTCCTACTGAATTTAATCTCTCTCACTTTAGAGCTTTCATATATGCTCATCTGCGTAATTTGCGCTAGAGGGTGAAATTTTGAGCGTGCAACACCCCCTCTTTGAATAGGATTCCGCCCGTGAGTGGTGGTGACAACTGTAAAAAAAAAAATACAACCTCACCCATCAATTTGTTATGATGCGAGGGATCGCCCGAACTGCCCATTTTGATCCTCCAATTGTTCTCTTACAGTCGTTAATATCTTTGTGGGTTGCGTAGCAATTTCGGATTTTAGAAGCAAGTTCTTCCCTGATGTGCAGACTATACCTCTCCAGCGTTGCTTTCGCATGTCCTATCCAAATCTTCTTACTTTCGAAGTGATCGAGTTTTTGCCTTCCTGTTGGAGCTAAGCATCTTATATAACCGTATCAGCTTTGTTCATATTTCGCTCCCTTAGGGATTTCCCCTGTAGATAGTATACTGTCACAGTATAGCCACATTACTGTGTGCTAAGGAGGCCCCCGTACACTCACTCAAAAAATTATTATTATTATTATATTATTATTATTATTATTATTATTATTATTATTATTATTATTATTATTATTATTATTATTATTATTATTATTATTATTATTATTATTATTATTATTATTATATATAATTATTATAATATTAAATTATTTATTTAATTATTTTTTATTAATTATATGTATTATTATTATTGATTATTATTATTATTATTATTATTATTAATATTATTTATATTTTTATTATTATTATTTTAATTATTATGTAATACTTAATTATTAGTATTATATTTATTATTATTATTATTATTATTT
Source organism: Trachelipus rathkii (assembly GCA_015478945.1). NCBI lineage: Eukaryota > Metazoa > Arthropoda > Malacostraca > Isopoda > Trachelipodidae > Trachelipus > Trachelipus rathkii. The sequence continues at coordinate 22,974 of JABUQX010000637.1, read as the reverse complement.
TACTTATAATATTATTATATTATTAATTATTATTATTATTATTATTATTTGTACTTAATTATTATTTACTTATTATTATTATTATTATTTTATATTATTATTATTATATTATATATTATTATTATATTATATTATTATTATTATTAAATATTATTATTAATTATTATTATTATTATTAGCATCATCATTATATTATTATTATTATTATGATTATTTATTTATTATTATTATTATTATCATATTATTATTATTATATTTTATTATTATTATATTTTATTAATTATTATTTATTATTATTTTATTATTATAATTTGTATTAGTAGTAGTAGTAGTAGTAGTAGTTATTAGTTGTGGTAGCTGAGTTGTAGCTGAGTAGTACGTAGCAGTAGAATTTTTTTTGGAAGGATATTATATATTTATTGATGAATATTATTTAATTTTGAAATTTTATAATATTATTATTGCACATTTATTTGTATTATCATTATTTTATGGTTTTTATATTATTATTATTACCACATTGATTATTATTTATTATTATTATTATTATTATTATTATATCATTATTATTCATTATCATTTTATCATATTTTATTATTATTATTTTTATTATTATTTTTATTATACAAAATTATATATTATTATTCTTATTTTATTTATTATTATTATTATTATTATTATTATTATTATTATTATTATTATTATTATTATTATTATTATTATTATTATTATTATTATTATTATTATTATTATTATTATTATTATTGTGATTATTATTATTGTGATTATTGTGATTATTATTATTATTATTATTATTATTATTATTATTATTATTATTATTATTATTATTATTATTATTATTATTATTAACATTTATTTATTATATATATTATAATCTATTATTATTGTTATTTTATTATTATTTTATTGATTATTATTATTATTATTATTATTATATTATTATTGTTGTAGTAGTAGTAGTAGTAGTAGTAGTAGTAGTAGTAGTAGTAGTAGTAGTAGTAGTAGTAGTAGTAGTAGAGTATTATTATTGTAGTATATAATATATTTATTATGAGATATTTAAGTAATTTTGAAATTTTATAATATTATTATTGCAATTTATTTGTATTATCATTATTATTATTATTATTATTATTATTATTATTATTATTATTATTATTATTATTATTATTATTATTATTATTATTATTATTATTATTATTATTAATTAATATAGAACATTTTATTAATATTATTATTTATTATTATTATTTTATTATATACTTTTTAATATTTTTATTATTAAAAGTTTTACTTTATCATTATTCTTATTTACTATTACTTTCTTAGTAGAATATCAATATCATATCCTTTCATATGAAAAAAATCAATATTTTGATTGCTTCCATGTTATTATTATTATTATTCTTATTATTATTATGATATATTTGATTTATTATATATTTATAGCAAAATTATTATTATTATTATTTATTATATCGAACAGGTTGTAGTTTTTAATTGTAGTTTATATTTATATTGTAGTTTTAATTTTTTGTTTTCTTATTTATTATTATTATTATTATTATTATTATTATTATTATTATTATTATTATTATTATTATTATTATTATTATTATTATTATTATTATTATTATTATTATTTACTAATTTAACAATTTATTTTGCGAATTTTGTAGATTTAGGGGGCCATATACTGGACAACCTTGAATAACGAAGTTCTAAGAATTTCCAGATGTGATAGGGTATGTTTATATTTGTAGCAGTAGTAGTAGTTAGTGATGCTGCAAATTCTTTATTTGCATAAGTTGAACATCCGCAAAATTTTAAAATTTACATTTGCATTTGAACTTGCTAAATTTCGCATCCAGCTCCGTACGAATAAATGAAGATGTGTGGACGCTTTCCTTTTATAATAACTTATCTTCAAATTAAATCTCTTTTCGTTATTAAGGTTAGATAATATTGATTGTATTTTTTATGCTTCTTAAAGCGTGATAGAAGGCTTATTATTTTAGAATTTCGTAACAAATATTCAACTTTTTGAATTATCGCTACTCATTTCAATCATTTTGTGGCTGACCAACGTGATCTATGAAAGCTTCATGAACATCCTTCACAATAAAATAAACCCACGAGATTAAACAATACTCTTCAAATGATACACTGTACATTATATAGAATTATAATTATAAAGAATTTGACTTGCATACAAGTTCGATCGCGGAAATAAAGCAAAATCATTGATAGTGATATTGAAGCTCAAAATCATAGGTGTAAATGACTAAAAGACTGAGTGATTTGATATCTTTTATTGCCGATGTTATTTTATTATTGCAACCACTAAGAAAAGTGCTTCCTACATCATGGACATTTCAAAGGTGCAATAAATTATCTTGTATCCAAATGTCTAATGAATTATATGACATCCCAAAGATGTAATGAATTAATTGGTAATCCCTAGTTATAAAGAATTATCTAACATTCCAAAGGAATAATGAATTATCTGGCATCCCAAAGATGTAATGAATTAATTGGCATATCAAATGTGTAATGAAGTATCTTCCAATGCACACATGTTCCAAAATATTACCCAAGTAAAATGAACATTTAGAAGGGAATTGGATATGAAATTAGAATCATTACACACAAAAGAAAAATTGCTCAAATAGACAAATTTAGGGTCCTCAAACTCGGTGTCAAAATTGAGCATGAAAGTCGTCAAAAAGACTTGTTTTTAAATGTCAAAAAGAGAAAAAATAATTCTCAAATGAGTATTTTTATGTTAGTGATTAATTGTCATCTGATAGAAACAAATTACTCTCTATTTGAACAGTTTTGTATGCTCAATTTTGACATTGGTTCTGAGGACCCTTAAACTGTTCATATTATATATATTTTACTTCCTTAAGAAATGTAAGAATATATATATATATATATATATATATATATA
>JABUQX010000637.1:5000-15000 GCA_015478945.1 Trachelipus rathkii | reverse complement strand
TTTTTAAGAGGTGTTCAATTCAGGAAGAAACGTTAAATCATTTGATGCGAATAAGTGTGAATCGGAATTAACGATATACCATTTGTGAATATTCTAATGCGAAATAAGGTATAAATTTTTATGCACTGACCTTTTTTATTATAATTATTATTGAATATTTCACTTTCCTTTTAGGAAATGGCTCTTGACGTTAAACGAACTTGTGCGATAACTACACCTCAATATAATACCGGATAAATATTAAATAGACGCTGTTTTCTACAATAGGATAAGACCCATCGGTGTATATATATGAATATAACAGGTTTATCTATATAACATTAAGGAACGTGATATATATATATATATATATATATATATATATATATATATATATATATATATATATATATATATAATATATATATATATATATATATATATATATATAATATATATATATATACATATATATATATTATACTTATTATATATAAATATATATATATATATACTATAATATATTATATATATATATTATATATATATAATATATATATTATATTATATAAACATATATATATATATATATATAATATATATTATATATATATATATATATATATATATAATATATATAATATTATATATAAATATAAATATATATATATATATATATATATATATATATATATATATATATATATATATATATATATATATAATAATATTATAAATTTATTATATTATACATATTATATTATATATATATATATATATATAATATATATATACTATTTAATATAAATACTTTTATAAATATATTAAATAAATAATATAGAGATAATATAATATATATATATATATATATATATATATATATATATATATATATATAATATATATATATATATATTATATATATATATATATAATATATATATACTAAATATATATATATATTATTATATATATATTATAATATATATATATATATTATAATATTATATATATATATATATATATATCTATATTATAATTATATATGCATATATATATATATATATATATAATATATATATAATTATATATATATATATAATATATTATATATATGATATAGTATATTATAATATAAATAGTATATATATATATACAAATATATATATATATATACAAATATATATATATAAATATATATATATATATATATATATATATATATATATATATATATATATATATATAATATTTATATTTATATATTTATATTTATAATATATATATATTTATTTATATATATATATATATATATATAAATATATTATATATATATATATATATATATATATATATATATAAGTATTATATATATATATATATTATATATCACAATGCTTCCTAGGTTTTATTTATTAATTTTTTGTTTCATTTATATACTTTAATAGAAATTAATTTAGAGGTTAATAAAATTTTATTTATTGAAATACCCATCAATGCAATATATAACTTTTTCAATTTGATACTTTTTAATGTAGGAAATACTGGATCTTGTACTTTTAATGCAGAAGATACTAAATTTGGTACTTTTTTAATGTGAAAGTACGTATATTGTACTTCATAATGTAGAAAGTACTATATTGCTGTCTGTGTTTTTTTTAATGTAAGGAATACTATATTAGGTACTTTTAGTAATACTATTTTTGTGCTTTTTTTGTGGAAAATACTCTAGCGATTTTCATTTTCTTTTAATTATTTGGTAAAACTATGATTTTTTTTCACAAGTTTCAAATTATTTTTAATATAATGAAATAAATTCTTAGTACTCTAAAAAAATAAGTGAAATATAATAAGATACATGGTACATGTATATATATATATATATATATATATATATATATATATATATATATATATTATATATATATATATATATATATTATATATATATATATATATATATAATTATCATACATAATTAGAATGTTATATATATATATAATATATAATATATATATTATATATATAAAATAAGTGAGTTGAAATATTAATATATATATATATATATATATATGGTACATGTAATTAAATACATGATTCATATATAAATAAATGATACTTGTTATTAGCTAGAAAGTATATGTAATATATATATAATCAATATTAATCAACTATAATATTTATATATATATATATATTATTATATAATATTATAAATATATATATATATATATATATACTATATTATATATAATATATATTATATATATTATATAATTATAATATATATATTATAAATATATTATATATACATATATATATATATATATATATATTATATATATATAATATAATATAATATATATATATATATATATATATATATATATAATATAGAAATATATATATATATATATGTGTGTGTATGGGAAGATTATGTGTATAATTATATTATATATAGATATGTATGTAATCCTATAATATTATATATATAATATATATATATATATATTATAATATTATATATATATAGATATATTATATATATTATATATATTATATATTTATATCATATATATATATATATATATAATATATATATATATATATATGTATTATATATATATATATATATATATATATATATATATATATATGTGGTGTGTGTATATATATATATTTTTATATATATATATAATATATATATATATTATTATATTATATATATTATAATATTATATATAAATATTATATATATATATTATATATATATAAAGTATATATAATCAGATTTTTAAAATATGTTAGATGAATGATATTTTTAAAATAAATATAGTCATAACCATAAGAATTTGTTCTCAAAATATCTTTAACACTAAATGCATTTGCTTCCCCTGTATTTTACACATTTCTCCCAAATTGGATGAAAATATACAAGAAACATTCTGAGAATATTAACCTTATAAAATTTTATTTCCAAATTTGGTGTTAAATTCAACTACAAATTATAATACATTTCGATAGTGAAATCTGGCAACTGATGAAAGTCGAATTCGTTTAATCTTAATAGTCTTTTTGAATTAATAGCAATGTTTAGAATGTTTTTTTTCGTGTTGAAGATGCTAATCAATTATAATAAATTTGGATTATATTATTTTTTAAAGTTTCCTTTTACCTTTTTTTGAAATTTTAGCACTAAAAAAGCGTGATCCATAAGTACTTTGAATTTTAATTAAGTCTTTTTGAATTTATAGTAATATTTAACATGTTTTTTGTGTTGAAGATGATTATCGATTATAATAAATTTGGATTATATTAATTTTAAAAGTTTCCTTTTCCTTTTTTTTTTTTTTTTTTTTTGTAAATTCAGAACTGAAAAACATATAATTTTAAATTATGCAATTATTTGTGCTTAATTTTTAGCTATTTTTTATTTAATCATAAACGTGAAATACCTTTATTGGCAGATATTATTTCTGGATTTAATTCCCAATAATTTAGCTTGTTTATGAAGTTTTACCCTATTAATCCATTCTGCGGGAAGTTTATGAATTAATGAAGTTTATGCAAATAATGAAAATTGGTTAATGAGGCTTTTATTTAATGTTACTTGTTTCCAGTTCAATAAATTGCTTCTAAGATTACATGTTACAACTAAAAATTTGGGGGGAAAAAAAAAACCCCGGAATTATTTTTTCAAGGAGCCATTTGAAGTGGGGAAACCCATCCATTTTAAACGAAAAGTAAAATTTCTTATGTCCAAATAAATAACTGAACTGTTTTGATCCTCTAATTTTTGTACAGGTCACTTAGCCATCCTGTACAGATTAAATTGATCAGTTCGCCTCTGAAGTGACTATATAACAAAGCATTGAATATAATCAAAGCTCTTCTAACCGATAAACTTGACAAATAAAACACCTATATTCATAGCTTATTTTTTCTCGAAAGAATATTAATGGTTGATATTGCTGTTAAGTGAATTAAAATATAATGTTATAAAATTCATTTCCCACACCAGCTTACTATATATATATATTATATATAATATATATATATATATATATATATATATATACTATATAATTATATATATATAATGTATATTATATATTATATATATTATATATATATAATATATATATATCTTATATATTATTATAAAGATTAATTGGGAAAAAATCTCTATTTTGCCGGGGGATACCTTAATATGCATCTTAACAATTTATTTTATTAGCTAATAAGTTACTAAGCCTTAGGTCGCTCCAGTTATTAAAAATATCACAATTAAAATACTCAAAGAAACTCGATAACATTAATGATCGACTTTTGGTGGACATAGCTGAAGTACTTTTTCCCACTCACTTTTCAATTTTTTAGCATTGTTTACCAAGAACGAAAACAAAAGAGTTTTGCTGAGTCATTGTTTTTTATATAAGTAAACAGCTAAATATATATTTAGTATTCTAATTAATTCTATGGTAGAAGAGGTAGTCACTATGGTTTATGAATTGAAAATAGTAAAAGAAAGATAACAGTACCAAAGATTGAAGAATTATGTCTATAACAACATGTAAGGAAGCACTTGAAGGGTAAGATGGGAAATTAGATGATGAATATTCAACTGTTAGAGCAAAAAAAACAAAGGAAATTTAAGAGAAAAGAGAAAATGAAGCAATATAAGGAACATAATGTGGAGGAGAGACGAATGAATGAGGAGGAGAGAATGAGACTTATAAGCAATCTTGGCATGAAGTATGTTCTAAAATGGTATGTGGAGAGAGATGACTAACAAATGTATAGCAACATCAGTAGAGATAAGATAAATATGAAAAGGGACCAAAGAAGATTGAAACATGAAGAATCTTTTGGTTAGACTATTGTGAAGCGGCTTAAAAATGATTGAAACACATGTAAATATTGGATAGAAAAGTATGGTTGGAATAGATTAGCTAAAAGATATCGTAGATGCTTTGGTGGAAACTATGGAATAATGAAGGCTTAAATTTGATTACAGAAAATTCAAGAGACGTTAATGGCACCTCACAAAAGGCGAAATAATAGTGTATTTAAGGAAAGTGCAAAGAAGATGGAAAACTAAGAAGAGGCCATAGATTGAAAGTACAAAAAAAGATTCGTATGAAGGTCAGACAGGGAAAAAGTTAATACTGTGAAGGTTTAACTTATAATATGATCACGAACACAGAGAATATGAAAATTGTTGTCAGATACTTATAAAGATGAATAATCTAAAGAGAAAACTTGAGAGGGTACTCAAGGAAGAATTACATGTAAATTATTGAAACTGTGAGAATGCCCTAGTTAGATTTGAGAAAACTCTTCTGAAGTTAGTAGTGGATTTCCTCAAGGTAAAAGATTTAGTGAAATGATTGCTTCACATTTTAAGGAGATAAAAGAGATTGTCGTGAGCATATGGATTAGGAGTTAAAAGGGATAGGAGATAGTTGAAAAGTTGATGGAAAGATTCACCCTGTTAAAATCATACATTTCTAAGGTAATTGAGTCTGATCTCCGAGAAGTTCAGCCATATTTCTGCATATCGATGAGATGAACTGTGACAATGAGTTCTTATTTATCATAAAGGTATTGCTCAATTATTTAAAAATCCAAAGGAACACACCAAACAATAACACACCTACGTTGGCTCAGTGGGCTAAGCGAATTTTCATCTCGCTCATGGTTCGAAGTCATCCCTAATCCCTGCAGTATAAAAACGAGTTAATAAACCACAGAACTGGTTACCTGAGTGGAAGTTAAAGTTACCTTTTGTAGAAAATTCTAAATAATTAATTAATTGTAGTTATCGGCAAGGTGTATTATCTTACCAATCTTAATACCCATACATCACTAAAACATAATCAACATTTAAAGCAGTGTCTCCTATTCCAACACTCAAAAATGACATTCATTTTTTGCTTTAAGTTTAGAAAGTCCTCCCATCGGAATTCTATACCACGCCCATCGGTGGCTAGAGTATCTTAATCAATTAATTCGAAAGCAAAATTGGTTATCAAATTCAAGATTCTGCGGTGATTATTTATGTAGGAAAAGCATATAAAGTATTTTCCCTACCTCAGCGCCGTGTCAGTCTAGATAAAAACTTTAGCCTTGATCTTGTGTACATTTTATACCTTTCACTATAACTAAGCAACCTGCAAATACAGACCTGCCCTAAGGGGACACTAAATTTTAGGATCAACTTAAAAACAACGCAACATTCTCCATGGCTGTGTTACTAAGACAATTCACTATGGAGATGATAAATTAACAGTCCCCAATTATAATATAGGCAAATTTCAATCGCCTATTCAAGATTTAGAAAGAATTGATGTCCAACAGAATGAATTAGATGCCTCCATGGGGGAATTCGTAGATGAGGATGCTCATTTCAGGGATGAGGAAGAATGCTTTGATCTTCATACCACCATTTTAGATTGTATTAATAGGGCGTGTCAATTTGTAGGGCAAAAATAAAAATTTTATTGTGAAAGAGGGGGACCAAAAATGTGCCTTTTGATGTGTAATATCCTAATTTAAAAGTTTTTTCCTTATTCATAAACCTTTACATTGGTAAATTTGAGCTTGATTATAATGTATATTGAAATTTCTGAAAAAAGGGGATAACTTTATAAAAACTGCAAGAAAATTGGCTCATAAAAATGATTTAATGAACTCATACAATTTTAGTTATATTTTGTCTCTATTATCAAACACAGAAAAGACATTGTAAGACATGTAAAAAGCTTCAACCAACAATATGCATCAAACCTTGCTTCGAATCATTCCTAGACATCATTCTTTTGCTTGCTTCCTGGCCTCTAATAAATCATTCCTTCTGGTTTCTCATAAGTATTACACCTTTGTCAGAAGCCTCTGTTAATTGTTTCACACACCTCCCTATGGACTGTCCATGAACATGTGCCACTATGGAACTTGCATTGCGCTCATTCAACAAAACCTTTCACCTTATTTCTTGATATTTTGAGTTACAAGTAAGTTTGGAGGATATATACTTTTTCTGACCAATCTATCAGTTCCAAAAGGACAGTTGCATTTGAACCTGTCACAGTGTTTTCCTAGGCCGAACAGATAGGCTCCTGGTGTATCATCATCTTCGTTCCTTAATTCAATTATCTTCTAGACCCATGCTTTCCTTTCTTCTTGGTCTTCCGAGCATAAAAGTGTCTGAAGCACCATTTCACTAAATTCGAACCACGATGAACGTTGGATTGTTGGCAAAAAAATATCTGTTAGTGCTTCTTCCGAAGTTTTAGAAGCTTCAATTGATAAAGAATGTGACGAGGTCTTTTCACCTTAGAGAATTTCGATTTGATTGTAAACCAGCAGGATAGTAAACGCCAACAATGTATTCCTCAAGCAGTTGTAAAGTCTTCAAGTTGTTGCCTTTAAGGCCATGTTTTGAAACCCATATGCGAAAAATCCTATTTGCAGTTGTTAACCACCGAGAGTGGCTTACATGACCAATTTCTAATAATGTCAGGTTAGTTGGAAGTACACCTGTCCTTATGGCCTGAGTTATCTGTAGCCATAAGCCTGATCTAAAGAGGGATCTTTGACAACAGTACTGTTCGTTCAATGGAACCAAAGGCTCTGGAAAGAATATTCTGACAAATAAGGGATTGATTTCAAGTTCTGTTGCAGTATCAGGCATGTTGCCAATCTTACCACACTACTTGTTGTTTAGAAAAAGTTTTTCCATCCAACTCTGTGATCAAGTGTCGCAAAGGTAGCTCATTAGTATGAAGAGCACAAACCAAATAGATGAGTTTACGATTCAGCTTTGCCTCAACCCAATGCATGACTCCTCCTTCCCAACCAGTGTTAACATTCGTTGAGTCACCACCAATAGCGTGAAAACTTTTATCAATAATGTTTTTCTTTAAGAAATTCACAAGATGGTTAGCAACAACTTCAGCAGGTTTCTTTTTCTTTAAGTCTTTCTCTTGAGTAAAATGGCAAAGATACCTTTCACCTGGCTCTCTGCAAACAGTGTAATGCTCTTCTTTCACAATACTTGGAAACTGATGACTTGAATTATCTGCTTGCAACAGAACTTTAGTGGAATCTTTGCGTCCAGCAAAGAAGATACATTCAATATTTGCTATCCGGCTTCTAGCATAAAATTCGTCATCAAGTGATTTCATGACTTTTTCTTGTGACTTTTTTGCATTATTGTGACCAACGACAAGTTCCTGTCATTTCAGTAATTAAACAGCATTCCAAAATGAGCTGTCTAATGCAGCTGAAGCACGGTCAGATGGACACCATACTTAATACTTTGCAATGCCAACATTGCCAACTTAATCGTATTATACTTGACTTGACTTGAAGTATGAAGTAGATCAAAAGTTCATCACATGGAATTTGCAAAGAATCTTCAGATTCTTTATCTGTAACATCAGTTGGCTCTTCATCTTCGTTAACTCTTCTTTCCTTTTCTGCTTATATTCAGAAATTCTTCTTAATTCATCTTCTTGTCTCCTCTGCTTTTTAATTTGTCTTCTGTGCTCAGGTAGATCTGGTAATCCAATTTGATGATGTCTAACAAATCCAACCTTCTTTCTTTGACTATTAATAAACACTAGTTCTTTGACAGGGATCTTCATATCCTTGGAACAAGAGCAGGAGATGTGCACTTCATGTTTACAGTCAGCACCACCTGGACAAGGACCCTCAAATTCTGAACATAGCTTAACTCACGCTTGCAATTAAGGATATCAAAGACTTGTCATAAACGTTGCTATGAACCTCTTTCAATTCCAGGTATTCTCGCCAAGTAATATGTTTTTGCCTTTCCCAGTTTCTTCTATCTTTCTTCAGGACTGTGACTCCTCGAATTTAAAACTGGCACCACAAAACAACTGTTAGCTCACACTTTTCAAATACTTTTGGATAAATATTTTTTGCAAGAGCGGCTGCTGGGTAATTTCTGACATTCTGTCCACTCTGCTCTCTTAGCAAATGCCCATATCTTAGAACATCACGTAGAGTTGGGAGTTTAGAAGGCCACATTTCTCGAACCAGTATCCAATGAGTTTACTTCCTGTGAGTTGGACGTTGCCGTCTTCGTCTTCTTTTACTTAAGCCATCGGTTTCCCAATTTTCAGATTTTGACAAGGGGAAGAAACTATACGTGCCTAGAAAAAAAACAAGAAAATGTCACTATTTGTATCATATTAATAAATAATAATAAAAAGACACTCAGCTACAAATGAGTATTGCTAGTTAAGAAACTTTTACGAGTGGCATTAATTTTTTACAGATGTTTATAGTTATAATATAAGTATATCCTTAACCTTAAAGCAGAAGTACAGACAGAAATAATTATAATATGGCACTTCTTTAAAGAAGAGAGTTTGCAGCGAATTTTACATGAAACGTGAAAATATTACGAATTTGAAGTAGCTATTTACCAAGCAAACAATGTAATTTCCAGTTATTGTAAATATAATTGTGAATCGCTAACCAAAACACAACTTTTTGACCCCCCACATCTTTTGAAAAAGAAGTAAAAAAAATTTGACATACCCTATTGTATTAATATTATTGGACATAATAAAATAAACATTCTCAAAGCAGATTCTGCACCTACATCACAATCGTTAACTAATGCTCCTAAAGTTCCTCGTGAACCAGAAGCATTTAAACTTTCAAAAAAGAAACTGCCAACCTTTGCTGGCAATATCATTGAATTTGCTAGCTTCATAGAAACCATAGAAATCACCAACATTAATCAACAATATTAATAAACTTTGTTTATTATGAGATTGTTTAAAGGGAACTTGCCAAAAAATGATTCCGGATATACAATTACCGGAGACAATTACAACGTTATCATGTGCTTGCTGAAAAGGGGTTTATATAACCCTACGAAGCCAATGAGACTTTAATTTTAAAATTAACCAATTCACCCACCCCAAAATATGCTTACTCTGCACTTTAAAAATTCAAAGCCGATTTATACTATTATGTCGAGTCG
>JABUQX010000636.1:0-13554 GCA_015478945.1 Trachelipus rathkii | reverse complement strand
AACTTGAGTATTTTAAAAACGTAATACTTATAGTCCATAAAAATAATAAAAACTCTACCAAAGTAAAATTTCCACATACTATTCTTCAAGGTAACATTTTCACTTATTTTCCTATATCAGACAAAGGTACCATGGCTGAAGCTGTTATCAAGTTTACATGTATGGGCAATTTGCATTGCTCATGCAGGCAGTATGTTTGGCTTAACTTTTCTGGTAACTCAACTTCCTTTATATTTGAGCTCCGTCATCGGAATTAACATCAAAGCGGTGAGTAAAAGAAAAATATATTTGCCTTAGTTTTTCTGATTACTCAACTTCCTTTATATTTGAGCTCCGTCATCGGAATTAACATCAAAGCTATAAGTAAAAGAAAAAAACGCTTGGCTTAGTTTTTCTGGTTACTCAGTTTCCTTTATATTTGAGTTCTGTTATCGGAATTAACATCAAAACGGTGAGTAAAAGAAAAATATGTTTGGCTTAGTTTTTCTGGTTACTCAGTTTCCTTTATATTTGAGCTCCGTCATCGGAATTAACATCAAGGCTATAAGTAAAAGAAAAATACGTTTGGCTTAGTTTTTCTGGTTACTCAGTTTCCTTTATATTTGAGCTCCGTCATCGGAATTAACATCAAGGCTATAAGTAAAAGAAAAATATGTTTGGCTTAGTTTTTCTGGTTACTCAGTTTCCTTTATATTTGAGCTCCGTCATCGGAATTAACATCAAATCGGTAAGTAAAAGAAAAATATGTTTGGCAATTTGTTTGACTTAGTTTTTCTGGTTACTCAACCTTCTTTATATTTGAGCTCCATCATCGGCCGTCATCGGAATTAACATCGAAGCTGTAAGCAAAAAGAAAAATATGTTTAGCTTAGTTTTTCTGGCTACTCAGCTTCCTTTATATATGAGCTACGTCATCGGAATTATCATCAAAGCTATAAGGAAAAAAAATATGTTTGGCTTAGTTTTTCGGGTTACTCAACTTCCTTTATATTTGAACTCCGTCATCGGAATTAATAACAAAATGAAAGTAAAAAACTATTGGCTTAGTTTTTCTGGTTACTCAACTTCCTTTATATTTAAGCTGCGTCATCGGAATTAACATCAAATCGGTAAGTAAAAGAAAAATATGTTTGACAATTTGCATGACTTAGTTTTTCTGGTTACTCAACTTCTTTTATATTTGAGCTCCGTCATCGGTCGTCATCAGAATTAGCATCAAAGCGGAAAGCAAAAAGAAAATATGTTTGGCTCAGATTTCTGGTTATTTAGCTTCCTTTATGTTAGAGTTCCGTCAGCGGAATTAACATCAAAGCAGTAAGGAAAAGGAAAATTAACTCATGGAATATAATGTATATCCTATATAAACAAACTTTGAAACAACTTGTATTGCACATTTTTGAGTTGGTTTTTAAAACTAAATAATTTAACTTTAAAAATAGAATATTTAAAAATTTATTAATGGTACTCAAAAATTTCAACTACAGTAATTAATATTTCTCAAACACACTGCTATTATTATTATTATTATTATTATTATTATTATTATTATTATTATTATTATTATTATTATTATTATTATTATTATTATTATTATTATTATTATTATTATTATTATTTATATTATTATTATTGTATTATTATTATTATCATTATTAATATTATTATTATTATTATTATGTCAAACACACTGCTATTATTATTATTATTATTATTATTATTATTATTATTATTATTATTATTATTATTATTATTATTATTATTATTATTATTATTATTTCCTTTAACTCTGCAATCGTAAAGCCTTTGAAAAAAACTTGTACAGCCGCAATTCAACACAGTCTCATATTCTTTGTTCAAAACACTCTCTTACCTCAGACTTTATTAACGGCTGTGCTCGATCTTACATATACGCTGCCAGACAAGTCCGGATCTCCCTTCCTGCATTTAATTTTCCAATTTCCTATAACGTTAATACCTTTACAAAATCCTTTATATATAATAATAATATAATTATTAATAACATATTATTTTTAACATATATAATATAAGTTTCTTCGTTAGTTTGTATAATATATATTTTATATTAATATCAATATATTATGGCTATAATATTATTATTACCCAATATATATGTAATAATATAATATAATAATATGTAATAATAATAATATATGTATGTAATAATATATATAATAATAATAATATGTAATATATGTAATAATAATAATATATGTATAATAATAGTAATAATATATTAATAATATCTGCTAATAATAATAATAATATATAATATATATAATAATATATAGCGAGCACTAATAGTATATGCCGTGTAATATATATGTATATATATGTAATAATAATAATAATAATAATATAATATATTAATAATAATAATAATAATAATATATATGTATATATATATCTTTGCTATATATAATAATATGTATAATAATAATAATAATATAATAATATGTATAATTTCAGCTATAAAATAATAATATGTAATAATATATATATATATATAATATATTATAATAACTAATAATAATATATATATATAATAATAATATGTAATAATAATATATGTAATAATATATGATATATATATATTGTCCTGCTGCTATATATATATATATATATATATATATATATATTAAGAATGGTATTGATATTTTTATCTTCTTTTAAAGAAGGTTAGGAAGTAATTTGATTAGTTGGTTGGTAACCTTTCTTATGAAAAAGAGTAATTGGACAGTGAAAACCTGGCAGAGAATTTGTACTGTGCTTGGTAAGTTGCATAGTTTTGATACTAGTAACTACTTTATATCATGTTTGGTGTTAAAGTTGTACCAATATGGTCTTGAAGTAGTAGCAAGTACATATTGCACGTGTCCTTGGTGACGGAAGCCTTGACCGACCTTGATGACAGTGACCTTGACCGACATTGAACTTTTACCTTGGCCCTTTTGGTATTAAAATTTTACCTGACCTTGACCTTTTTTGCCTTGATTGACTGACCTTGACCTCTTTTACCCCACCCTAAAATTTGGTCAAACCGTATTTTTTTGCCCAAATTTTTTTCCTGCCCTTGAACTTTTTTGGCCTTGACCTTTTTTTGCCTTGACCTTTTTTGGCCTTGACCTTCTTAGCGATGCCTGAAGAAGAGCTAATGGATTACTTGGAGCATCCGTCATTAACCCCACACGCCCCTCTTTGATTATAACTATTCCGTGGGTCAATTTTGTCCACGCTAATTTAGGCCTTGTAATTTTTTGGTCACCCTTTAGGGACAGCCCTTTTTGATGTCTTAACTTTTTGTGTCCTTGACCTTGCTTTTCTCCAAAGCTTGACGGAGTACCATGGGTCATGAAAGATTTGACCACATTGATTTTGCCCTTCCTTTAGGGACTTAGCCCTTTTTGATGTCTTAACCTTGTTGACCATTCTTTGAGCCTTACGACTGCCAGATACCATATGGTCCAATTTTGACACCCACGCTAATTTTTTGGTCTTGACCTTGTTGCTTTTAACACCCTTCAATATGTTTTTTAAGCCTTGATACCAGCGCTCAAGGGCTGAGAGTGACCATTCTTGCGCTGGGTGAGTGTGTGAGGGATTGGTAGGGTTATCTCGAGCGAGACAGGTGCCTACCTTGCTGCAATTTGGTATCTGTGTGTGTGTAACATGTAAAGGGCATGTATGTAGGTATCCTGACCTGTTTTGGATCTGCCTGCTAATCTGCGGTCACACACACACACACACACACACACACACACACACACACACACACACACACACACATACCAATACACACACACACACTTACACTTTACATTCACTTATGACCTTATGCACACACACATTCATATGATTGTTTACACATAGACACTTTACACTTACCTGCACGTAAACACACTACCAACCCCTTAGGTCTTCCATGGGTCATTTTTATCTGATTTGTATCCCTAATTTTCGGCAGAAAATATTCCAGCAAAGATCAGTGATGATGGTATATACCACGTATATTTGTCTTCAAACCCGGCTAATTTTTCTGATGATATGGTTGTGCACATCAACTTATGCCAAGCAGACATAGATCCACTGTTTGTGTGTGTAGCAATAGAGGACAACAGTTCAAATAGATATGAGTGCTTAATTGATAGTGGGGCAGGTGTAAGTTTGGTGAGTGCAGCAGTCATTGCAAGTCTCAATAAACCCTTGGAGCTTTTGCCTTCTGCAGAGGTGGGGGTTAGAGCCATCAGTGGGTTTGGCTGTGGTAAAAGAATTCCGATAGAGAGCTACGTAAATATTAAGCTGAGATTTCAAGGTGGTTTTACAACGCTACCTACCGAATTTTTCATAGTTCCTACTGAATGCATGGAATATGCATTAGTACTTGGGACATACTCACTCAGAGACAATGAATTAATGCCTGATTTATCTCAGATGGAACTGGTCCGTTGAGTGGATGAGATAAAAGTAGTAACTTCTGGGATCAGTCGCAGTAGCTTCCAGACACATCCGCAGGTGTGTACGGTCAAGGTAATGAATAATAATATAATAAGAATTCCGAATCATAAAAAAAAAACTTTGATAATATTTTAGTTAACATCGAACGAATAATATAAATGTAGTGAAATAATTGTTATTTTTATAAATTAGAATGATTTTATAAAATACATTTTGTTAGCATAGGT
The DNA here is from genome assembly GCA_015478945.1 of Trachelipus rathkii. Lineage (NCBI taxonomy): Eukaryota > Metazoa > Arthropoda > Malacostraca > Isopoda > Trachelipodidae > Trachelipus > Trachelipus rathkii. The sequence goes on along the minus strand of JABUQX010000636.1, from coordinate 8,854 downwards.
AGAAGAACTTCTTTGTTTTTATATACTTATTACCCTGGCTAAAATGATGTAAGCAGTAGTCAATAGAACAAAAACGTGGCATACTGGATGTAGAGGGGTGCTAGGGGTGCTAGGGGCTGACCTGATTTATTGCTTTAAGGTACGTAACATATATGTTTTTAAAAATTTCATTATTTTAGTAAAAGTTATTATAAAATTTGATAGTTATAAAATTTCCTAAACAAACGTATGTAAAGTTATAATAATTACTGTTGTCAAAGATAATTGATTTAATATAGAAGTTTTAAAACTTTAAAATAAGATTTGTATACTTTGAATGGTAATATAAATGTACGTGTTTATTAAAATAAATGTTTTAATAATTATAGTTTGTGTGTAAGTGAGTGTGCGCGTGTGTGTATGTGTGTGATGTGATGTATGTGATTGTGTGCTGTGCTCTAAATACTTAATAGACATAGGATGGTAAATAACCTAAATATAATAATAAATAAAAATTAAGTTTTTAATAATCTAATGTGTGTATAAGTGTAGTGTGTGTGTGTGTGTGCTGTGATGCTGTGTGTGTGTGTGACAATGTCTGTGTGTGTGTGATGGTGTGTGTGTGTGCGTGTGTTATGTGTGTTTCTAAATAATAATAAACATAGGCATGAAGTAATAACATAGTTTATGTCAAAAGAATAAAAATAAAAATAATAATATATAAGATAAATAAAAATCATATAAATAAAATAAAACAGTATTAACAAAATAAAAAAAAACTAATGTTAATAAATATATGAGTTAAACGTAAAACATATGAAGTTTAAACAGTTTAAAAATTGGTTTAAAGCAGTTAAAACTGAGTTTAAAGCAGTAAAAATTGAGATTAATAAGTAAAGCAGTAAAACAAAAGCAATAATAAGCCATTTGTTGACTAGGTTCACACCTCTATTGAGTTTACTCGACTTTACTGCTTTAAGTATGTAATGTTAATAATATATGGTTTAAAGGGAGTAAAACTATGAGTTAAAGCAGTCAAAATGAGCAGTAAAACAAGTTAAAACAGTAAAACCAAAGCATACTAACCCCTTGCTAGGTATCAACTCTATTGATTTACTGATTTACTGTTTTAAGTATGTAAATGTTAGATAAATATATGAGTTAAAAGCAGTAAAACATATGAGTTAAAGCATGTAACATGAGCTTTAAAGCAGCTATTCAAACAGTTAAAACAAAAAGTACTAATCCTTGTTGCTATGTACACCTCTACTTGATTTATGATTTACGCTTTCAAAGGGTATGTAATGTTAAAATATATGAGTTAGCAGTAAAACATATGAAAGTGTATCCTATCTCACGGTCTTTCAACTTAAACAGTAAAAAAAGCATTACTATCCCTTAGGGTGTTAGGTAACACCTCTGTTGATTTACTGATTTACTCTTTAAGGTATTTAATTTAATGTTTTAAATAAATTTCGTACCAATTGTAGTTAAATAAATGATTATATTTCGCCACTTCGATTTTTCTTCTTTTCTCCTCCTATTCTTTTTTCATTATTTATATTGGTATACTTCTTAAATAGATTTCTATTTTTTAATTTATCTCAGTTTTCTGTTTTAGGTGTAACTACATGGTCTCAGTACTCGACTCATCAATTGTGAATTAGTCGCTGATGAGGCTTTACCCCAAACGCTCCTCTGGATACCTTTTATTGATTATATTTTGAACTATTTTAAGTAAATGTGTATTATGTGAGTATTGTATTATATATATTATATATCATATATATTATATATATAATATATTATATTATATATATATATATATATATATATATATATATACTATAATATATTATATATTTATATACTATAATATATATATATATATATACATATATATAGATATAATATACTATATTTATATATATATATATAATTATATATATAATATATATATATATATATATATATAATATAATATATATATATATATATATATATATAATTGTTGCTGTGTGTGTGCTGTATTGTAGGATATCTGTGAGTACGGAAGTGTTGTATCTTATAGAACAGGTTTATGTATTCTCTGGAGGGGGTTGGTGAAATCAAAAATTATGTCGGTGTGATAGAGATAGGTGTATGGTTAGGTATGTTGCTGTTTGTGATGTGTGTGTAGGTGTAGGTACAAATGTGAGCTTGAGTGCCAATGGTGGGTGTATGTGTGGTGATATGTATAAAAGCTAGTGGGTTGTGTGGGCTGTGTGTATATACCTAGTGGCCGTGAGTGTGATGCATAAGTGTTAGTGTGTGTGGCGGGAGTGTAGGTGTGAGCTAGTGTAATGTATTAGGGGGTATGTGTGCTTAATGTGTAAGGTGCTAGGTGTGAGCTAGGGTGGGTTTGTATGTACGTCTAGGTGAGCGTGTATGATGTGTATAAGTGTTCATACCCTAATGTTCACGGACGTGTTGAGGTTGGGATGGTGTATGTAATCCATGGCAGGTAAGGTAAGGGTGGGTGGTTGTTATAGGGAGGGTGTATGTGTTGGATGTGTGTGTGTATGTGTGTAGATATAGTGTGAGTTTAAGATGTCTACTCTTGCGGGATGTATGTGTGTTTATTAGAAATAGACTAGCGGATGTGTGTTGTGTGTATAAATATCCGTAAAGGGTGTGTGTGTGTGTGTGTAGATACCGACACCGGTGTGGAGCCGATGTGTTGTGTATGGATATAGGGGTTTTTACTCTCTCTCTCTCTTCTCTCTCTCTCTCTCTCTCTCTACTCTACTCTCTCCTCTCTCTCTCTCTCTTACTCTCTCTCTCTCTCTGTTGATATAATATACTTATATATATATATATATATATATATATTTATATAATATATAATTATATTATATAATATATATAATATATATATATATATAATAATTATATATATATTTATATATTATACTATATATATATATCATATATATAATATATATATATATATATATATATAATATTTATAAATGCAAATTTATATAATTTCCAGATTTATTTTGGGAAAAGTATGGAAATAGTGATTACCAATTTTTGCTATGCATCCTTTATATGTTAAGGACTAATGTTTATATTATCGGCCATTGTGGCGAACACATCTGTTAAAGCCTATCACTTCCTTCTTAAGAGCTTAGGGTCGGTTACCATTCGGTCAGTGACAGTATAGGTTCTTTTTAAATCCGCAAATTAATAGTGTATTTCCTTGCGAGGTTGAATTCGCTTCAGAAGATAGAGATGGATGCGCAAACGTCGCATAGACCAATATACAAATGTTTTTTGCCATACGGTTTGTGGATATACATGGCTAAGTAGTATAAATGACATGTGAGGTGACAATCTTAAAGAGCAAAGGGTTCGGGAGACCTGTGAAACCTTCCAGAAGAGCATATATATATATATATATATACAATATATATATATATTATATATTTATCATATATATATACATACAAAAAATGTCTTTATATACAATAAATATATATATATATATACGGTGTATAAAACATAGCATATATAGATAGTGAAAGGCGAATTTGAAAATATACTGCTAAGTTCATAGGTTCAATGAAATTTATGGTATAGGGGGTTAGGAAGACCTTCTTGGAGAGCACAGACAGATAAAGCAGTCAGACGGTGAATGGAATGGGTATTGAGATACGGTGAATGGAACGGGGTAGGAGGGATGAATGTGTGCATGGGTGTGTGTGTGTATAAGGGTGAGTGATATGCACGTGTTATGAGTGTTTCGTGGTATTAAATCATTCTGATCCTAGTGAATAAACTTGAATATTTCGGATTAAAAAGACCATGAAGTATAGAATTAGTTATAGATAACACGAGGTTTCGAACACCGGCACAAATTTTAATTTCGTGGTGCAGTGCTGTGCGCGTGGTTCGGCGCGGTTCGGCGGGGCTTTGCGGTTAGCCGAAAGCATTGGTGAACTCCGAACACCCTCCCTTAACTTAGGGGGGCGGAGGGGGAAATCGCGAAAAAGATAATAATAAAAAAAAAAAATAAAAAAAATAAAAAATAAAAATAAAAAAAAAACAAAAGAAAAAGACTCGAAACACTCTGAAAGTAGCGTGAAGTGATTTTAAAAATATATATATTACACTGGACAGCTGTTGTGCTCATTCGTAGCGTCATGTGGTTTCTCAACCTTTAGTTGCTTCCATTTATCATATATAATATAATATAATTATATTATATAATATACTTATATTATATATATATATTATATATATATATATATTATATATATATATATTATATATATTTATATTATAATATATATACTATATTATTAATATATATATATAATTCAACGAATGGTCACCACTCGCGGAGGCTGCCGCCCTCTTTCACGGAGTGGGAAGAACTAATAATAAAAATAATACAAAATATCAAAGATATTTCGACTTCAGCTTCAAACTTCTTTGGTCTTTGATTTCCTTTTATTCTTCTTTTTACTTAGAACCGTTTTCCTCTTATCATGATCATCAAGAATTGCATTAATAGTGATTATCAAATAAATTTCCTTCCTTTTTCTTTTCTTTTCTTTTCTTTTTCTTTTGCTTTTCTTTTCTTTTTCTTTTTCTTCTTTTCTCTTCTACTTTCTTCTTTTCATTCTCCTTCTTCTTATCTTTCGTCTTCTTTTCTCTCTATTCTTCTTATTCCTTCTTTCTTTTCTTCTTCTTCTTACTTCTTCTTCTTCTTCTTCTTCTTAGTTTATTAGCCTTAGCAATTTCTCCTTAGTATTTTCTTTTTCTTCGTTTTCTTCTTCTTTTCTAATTTCTTTCGTCTTCGAATTCTTCTTCTTTTCGTCTACTTTTTCCTTTTCTATTTCTATCTCTTTTTCTAATTCTCTTTGACCTTCTATCTTCTTCTTCTCTTGGAGACTATCATAATGAGCTTATCATGTAAAGAATACCGAGAGTAGAGTTCAATATTTGTGTTTCCTTCTTCTTCACATGTTTTTCTTTTATATTGGTGATTTATTTCAGCTTGTACAGGTTTTCTGATTAAAGTCTTAACATCTTTGACTCTTTTTCTTTTTTCTTTGATGGTTCTGCAGTATTCTCAGCACTATTAACAATGGATGAAGCATTCACAATTTAAATTTTGATGTTCCTGCATTTTCCATAGTTTTCTTTTTCTTCATCATAGCTTCTTGAAAAATTTTCTGGATATCTTAAATATTTTCCAACACATGCCATATGACATAACACACACACACACAACCACACACAACCACACACACAACCACACCACCCACATATTATATGATAAATACTATATATATATTAAATATTATATATACTATATATATATATACTATATTATATATATATATTATATATTTATTATAATATATATTATATATATATATATAATAATATACGATATATAATATATATATATATATATATATAATTATATTTTATATCATTATACACATTCATACTTATTATATATATATATATGTGTGTGGTGTGGTGTGTGTGGTGGTGGGCGTCTTGTGCGGGCAGCTGCTAGCGCCAGCCGATGCATCAAGCAGCTTCCGGAAGAAATGCCTACTTTATCGTGACAATGTTCACTCTCTTTCAACATCAAATAATATTCTTCTATTGAAGGTTGGTTATTCAGACTGGATTTAACCCTTTAAAATTGGTGACCACCGCGTGATGATGAAACATATCAGAATCATGAAAAACCCATCAAATCAAATTTCTTCTGATTGGCACTTACTTTGTTCGGTCACTTGGGCGCTGCATCCGTACTTCGCAAGCTTAGTGCAGGTGCGGACAAACTGCATGTAGTTTAACAGAGTGGTCAAGCCTTTCAGTGACGCACTTAATGTGTGCACACCTATGCTTTACCGACAGCTACACGCACTACCGACATTCTCCAGTCGGAGAGCAAGTTGTGCTACCGCGTACATTGTCATGGGGGATTTGTGGGCTCTGGTGCAGGAGTGCTAGCACCACCGAAGAAGACCACTTTTCGTGACAAGCTTTGATCTCTATCAACAACACAATATATTCTTTCGATTGAAGTGGTTATTCAAGACCAGAATTTACCCCTTCATTTATAATATTCTATATATATATATATTATATATATATATATATATTTATATAAATTATATATATATTATATATAATATATATATATATATTACTTATTATATAATTATATATTATATATTATATATATATATATATCTATATATTATATATATATATATTTTATTATTATATATATATATTATATAATATATTTATATTATATATATATATATTATTTATATATAGTATATACTATATATATATGGTATTAATATTTTACATTAATTTTTAAGATTATTTATTATACATATTCTTTTATAGTGTATGAAATTAATTACAAATAAATAGATCTCAATAATGTGGATTACAGAATTTTTATTCTTTTTTATGATATATACATCAAAACGAAAATATACACATATTTCATTTCTAAACTTTTAAATTGATATACTCGTATAATATATGTCTTTTAAATTATAATTCAATATATAAGTTACTCAGTCAATCGTTCTCTGAGCGTTTCCAATTAATATGTTCAACTTATATATATTTATATATTATATATATTTTATTATTACTATATAATATTTATTTATATTATAATATATATAATATAATATATATATATATATTATAATATATTTATATATATTTTAATAATTATATTAATATTATATAATATATTATATCTATATATATATATATTATATAAATAATATATATATATATAAAATTAAATATATAATACTATATAATATATCTTATATATGATATATATATATATATTTATATATTAATATATAATAAATATATATATTATATATATATATATTATATTCTAGAATGTATATACATATATATTATATATATATATTATATACTATATAAATATATATATATATATATTATATATTTATAAATATATATATAATATATTATTATATCTATATAATATAGTATAAATATATATAGTATATATATATATATATATATATAATATATAATATATAATAATATTACTATATATTATATATATATATATATATTATATATACCACCTTACTAAAAATATATTAGATGCCTTTAATTTTCCATTGGTTATATTTGGCAAAATCTGGCGAAGCAAATTTAATTTTAGATGTGCTTGGAATCACATAAAGAGAACGTTCTTTCAATATTGATACTCGACATCCATGTCATTAATTAAGAAAGACAGATCAAATGCATGATGTTATATAGTATATATATATAATATACTTTATATATATAATATATATATATTATTATATATATTTATATATTATATATCTATTATATATATATATATATTAATATATATATATTATGTTATAGTATTTATACTTATATATATAAATATTTACTATATATATATATATATTATATTATATATATTATATATATATTATTATTATTTTTTAATATTATTTTATATATATATATATACTTATATTATTAATATAAATTATTTATTATTGGCCTTAAATTTAGAATGAATATAACAAATGAAGTTTAAGTTTTCTTACTAATTGAAATATTGTTATTTTTTCCAGAATAAATTGGATTTTTTCCCTTATTTTATAAGGAATAATTGAATATTTTTTTTTTTTTTTTATTTTTTTTACTGATGAAAAAATGTATTTGTATAAAAGTAATAATTTAGCACTTAATGCAATCAATGATAAGCAAATATTTCATTTTTAATATTAAAAAATATGGAATATAAGTTATATATATTTTTGAATATAATATAATGAATATAATATAATTTTTATCTTCTTGTAATTTTCTAATATTTTAATCATAATAATAAATAAAATTTCCAGACGAAAACTTATAAGTAAAATATGCAATGAAAGTTTAAAAGTAACAAAAGTCCTTTTCTGTATAAATAACAATAAACATGCGAAATTTTTATTCTTCTTTATTTTTGGTTTTTATTTAATTATAAATCTGGTCTCGTTTTTCTAATGTTTCTTTAAATATTTTAATTTTTTTGTTGAAATTAATCACTTAAATTCCACCCCACACCTAGAAGCAATGACCCCCACCCGCCTACTCCCACTCACCAATCCGTCCCTATATCCCCCCTCCATCCCTCTCACGCCCCTACCCCCCCGCACCCTTCTCCTCACCCCCCTTTCCATCCGCCCCCCCCCCCCCCACATACTACCACCCAACCCCCCCCCCCTCCACCCCCCCCCCTGCCCCCCCCCCTCCCTACCCCCCCCCCCCCTCCTACTCCTTCTCCCCCCCACCCCACTCCTCCCCTCCCCTCCCCCTCCCCCCCTTCCCCATACATATCTAATAATATTAATAATACTATAATTACTAAAATACAATATAATAAAATAAATAACTCATCCTATCCTATATAATACACCTACCCCCTCACCACAAATATATACATATCTCCAATACCCACTATAATACACGTCAATTAAACACTCTATATCCCACATGATCGCCCGACTCACCAGTACCACCCTTATTTCAAACCCTTAACTCTATCTTTCTCTCTCTACTCTCCTCTCACATTCCTCTCTCTCTCCTCTCTTCATCTCCAACCTCTCTCCTCTTCTCTCTCCTCTCTCTCTCTTCTCTCTCTTCTCTCTCTTCCTCTCTCTCTATCTTCTCTCTCTTCTCTCTCTTATATATATATTATATATAATATATATATATATATTTATATTATTATATAATATTATATACTATGTATATATATATATATATATAGATTCTTCTC
>JABUQX010000635.1:55000-58057 GCA_015478945.1 Trachelipus rathkii | reverse complement strand
GGTATTACTTCGTTCGGTTTCCGATTGGGTGTTTAACCGTTTTCGCATTTATCGGCGAAACGCTTTCGCGTTTTCGTGCGCCGCTACAGAAGAGAGAGAGCCAAGGTAAAGGAGCGAAAAGGAAAAATATTTTTATTTGATTTTAGCTTTATTAAACTTTATCCAGTTTAATAATATTTATTTTTAGGCATAATTCCATAAGGGCCAGGAGGAATTATCTTTCAGAAATGTAAACACTTACAGGAAAACCAAATACATATTTGGAATCAGCGTATAAAGCTTATTACCGGAATGTAAAAAAAAAAAAAAAAACTCGAAAAGTACGACACTTACAGAAAAAAAAATTACATATTTGGAATCAGCGTATAAAGCTTATTATATGTAAAGTCGTTTCGTCCCCCCTCTGTCCCCCATCGGCTCGAGCCCCCTAAAAATTGAAGTTCAAGGAAATATATTTCCATTTCGTCCCCCCCGTCGTCCACCTAGAGGCCGAGAGACCCCGACTCCTGGTATCAATGCGGTCTACCCTTGGGTATTCGTTAGTTTTAAATCATAAAACGACTTTGCATATAATAAGCTTTATACGCTGATTCCAAATATGTAATTTATTTTTTTGTAAGTGTCGTACTTTTCGAGTTTTTTTTTTTATTTTTTTTTTTTTTTTTTTATATGTTATTAATTTTTCTGTGAAATGTCATACTCGAATAATTTATTTTGTCTTTTTATTTTATTTGTAAAACGTATTTATCATTTAATTTTAATAATAAAACGTAATTATCATTTTATTTTATTTGAACGAAAATTCGTACCTAAAAAAATAATTAATAACTAAACACAATTCGAAATAAGTTCATACAATTTTTAATAAAAAATTTAAAAAAAGGAAAGAATCTGAGCTTCACACCGAAAGCAATTTCTGGTCAATTATACTGCATTTTTAACTTTTTCAACATAAAAAAAACTACTCAAGTTTGCGGGTCATCCAGCTCACATGTACCATATATATATATATATATATATATATATATATATATATATATATATATATATATATATATATATATATATATATATATATATATATATATATATATATATATATATATATATATATATATATGAGCTGTTAATAAAATTATAAAAATGAAGAAAATATTGTAAGGAATTAAAGAAGAAACGGCCTGCCGTGCATTTTACCAGGTATTGTTTTCAATTTATTAAACTCAATAAATATCTAATGAAAAAATAATTTAACTACAAGATAAAATAATACATACTGTTACATACTTCGGTAGTTAAATAATTTTCTACAGTATGTAACAACAGAACGTTATACGCAATACAACCACTTTGTAGTGTCAGTTTACCATAAATATAAGTGATGTATTTATTTTTTGTAGAGAGTTTATATATATATATATATATATATATATATATATATATATATATATATATATATATATATATATATATATATATATATATATATATATATATATATATATATATATATATATATATATATATATATATATATATATATATATAAAATATATTATTATAGGTAATAATAATAATAATAATAATAATAATAATAATAATAATAATAATAATAATAATAATAATAATAATAATAATAATAATAATAATAATAATATTTATATATATATATATATATATATATATATATATATATATATATATATTAAAATTAAGCCTGCCTACCCTGAGAGACAAGTCACGGCACGTGCCTGATATATATATATATATATATATATATATATATATATATATCTAAATCTACTAAAAACGGCCCCCGAAAATAAAAATGTATTCAATTTTAGTGTAGCTATCGTTGTTTTTTAACTATGTGCGTCGCCTAATCTGGAGGCTATATATATATATATATATATATATATATATATATATATATATATATATATATATATATATATATATATATATATATATATATATATATATATATATATATATATATATATATATATATATATATGACCTGTTATGTTTACGCCTCGTCATGTTTTTTTTTTTTTTTTTTTTAAATATATTGCTAGTATATGACACTAACAATGAATTTAAGTCCGAACGAACATGATTCAAAAGTTCGAAATATTTTAAATAATTTTTAAACAAACGGAAAAAATATCAAATCCGGAGGAAAAATTTAACGAAAATGTGAGATATGGGAAGAAATTATGTTTGAGGGTAATTTTTAACGCGTAAAAAAATTATGAATAAAAGATTATTTGTTAAAAGTTAAAACAATTAAAAATTAAAAAGAAAAAGAAATATAAATACGTCTTAAAAATAAAATAAAACTTTTATATGAATTAAATAGTGATTACATATAAGTTATCCAAATTATTATTTTTGAAAAATATAAATTTTTTTTCTCGATATTTTGTCCATATGCAAAGTTCACCTATATTGCAAAAAGCCTAAGGCTAAAAAATCTAAAAAGTTTAAAGTACTTTTGTCATGAAAATATTTTGTTCCAAAACGTAAAGTATTTAAAAAACTTTGACCTCGGCTACATTTTTAATAAAATATTTTTTCAAAAATGAAATATTTTCGGATTATTACGTATATATTTACTTAAAAGTTTTATTTAAACTAAAAAATATCATAGGGTAGATGCATAGCAGGTTTCCAAAACGCATGGCAGACCGCTCGCTGAAGAGTTTGCATCAATTGCGAGATGCGCGCGAGCAGTGCCGTATGGTTGTCATATATATATATATATATATAATATATATATATATATATAAATATATATATAATAATAATATATAATAATATATATATATATATATAATAATAATAATAATATGTATATATATTTAATAATATATATATATATATGTAATAATAATAATAATAATAATAAAAATATATATTATATAATAATAATAATAATATATATATGTAATAATAAATATGTATATATAAAAATATATACAATAATAATAATATATATATATATATATATATAATATATATAATAATAATAATATATATATAATATATAATAAT
>JABUQX010000635.1:45000-50000 GCA_015478945.1 Trachelipus rathkii | reverse complement strand
TTCAATTTTTTATTAAAAACATTTTCGCTAACATAAACTGTAACTCATTACAGACCTATTATTTAACACATATATTTATTAACATTATTTTTGCTCTTGCTTATATTTTTTTAATTTATAAATTTTTAAAAATTGTATGTAAGAAGAAAAAAATCCAGAGTGTCTGATATATAATCATTTTATTTTACTACAATTGTACGAAATTTTACTAAAAACATTAACATTACATACCTTAAAGCAAGTAAATCGTAAATCAATAAGTGTTACCTGACATAAGAGATTAGTCTTTTGTTTTTCACTGCTTTACATTTGCATGTGTTTTACTGCTTTAACTCATGTTTTGTTGCTTTAACTCATGTTTTTACTGCTTTAACTCATATGTTTATTAACATTACATACCTTAAAGCAATAAATAAGTGAAATCAATAGAGGGTGTTACCAGCAAGGGAGATTAGTATGCTTTTGTTTACTGCTTTACTCTGCTTTAACTCATGTTTTCTGCTTTAACTCATGTTTTACTGCTTTAACTCATATGTTTTACTGCTTTAACTCGTATATTTATTAACATTATGTTTTTTCTTTTATATTTTTATTTTGTTTTAATACTTTTTATTTTTATTCTTTTATTATTTTTATTTATTTTTATTATTACTTTTTATTTTATTTTATTTTTTTTTTTTTTTTTTTTTTTTATTTTTTTATTCTTTTTATTTTATTTTTATTATTTTATTTTTTTTCTTTTATTTTTATTATTTTTATTTTTATTATTATTATTTTTATTTTCTTTATTTTTATTATTATTTTAACACACACACACACACACACACACACACACACACACACACACACACACACACACACACACACACACTCACACATATACACACATTCACTATGACACTTACACACACACATAGACCTTACACTTACACACACACACACACACACACACACAGATTTACTTACACACACAGATTTACTTACACACAGATTTACTTACACTCACACACAGATTTACTTACACTCACACAGATTTTGCCACACACAGATTTGCCCACAAACAATTTACCCAGTGCACAGATTTTGCACACACAAACACACCACACACACACACACACACACACACACACGCACACTCACTTACACATATAACGTATAATTTATTAAAACATTTTATGTTTTAATTAAACACGTACATTTATATTACTCATTCAAATATAACTAAAATTATTTCAAAGTTTCTTAAAACTTCTATAATAAATCAATCATTATCTTTGAACAAAGAATTTATTATTAACTGTTAATTTTTTGTTTATAAATTTCAATATCAATTTTAAAATAACTTTTATAAATTTTAGGAAATTTTATTAAAAACATATATTTTACGTACCTTAAAACGTAATCAGTAAATATTAGGTCCCCAGCTAAGCACCTACAAGCTATCCACCTTTGGATCAATACTTACAATTCTTTACATCTTGAGCATTGTGATTGTATAAAAATAACTTAAAAATGGTTCCTCTGCTAACATAACATGTATTTTATTAAATCATTCTGGGTTTTTATTTAAAAAACAATTATTCACTTACATTTATATTATTCGCTCGATGTTAACTAAAAATATTTCAAAGTTTTTTAAATAATTCGGTTCTTTATGTATTTATTATTATTATTATTATTATCTATGTGCATTGACATGATAAAATACGAGAAAAAACTACAGCAACCACCTCCTTACAGATGCAAACTGACCTCTGTATAAGATAATGATAGAAAATATTAGCTACTGGGCTCAGGTGGGATAATCCTTTTGTGAGGCGATTTAGGCCCTAATTCAGGTCAAAATATATTTCAAACTGACCTTTTTCTAAATGTGGTGCAATAACTACGTTAGGCCTAAATTTAGGCCTAAATTTAGGCCTAAATTTAGGATAAACCTTTTTGTATCCCAGGCTGATTTAAGCCTAATACCAGGTCAAAAGGTAATTCCAGTATAGACAAGAATCATTGTTATTATTATTTTTATAAATATATTTCAAACTGAAACATGCTGGATCGGTAAGATCCTTTAAGCAGGTAAAAAGGAAATGTTTTCCTTACTTGTGATTGGTCGGAGTAATCCTTATCTCTATATGACCTCGTATGTGATTGGTCGAGAATTATTTTATCGTCTTTTGAAAATTAACTTTGTTCTTTAAACTTGTATTTGAGCAGGTGTGTTTTATTATCTTTTAGACCCTAACTCATTTTAAAATCATAGTCATTTTAGCTGTTAAGCGGTGCACAAGTTATCTGATTTGTATTAAAAGTGTTTTATTTTTACTAAGTGTATATCATATTTATAATAAATACTTACATTGAGAAATAATTATTAATTTCACTAGAATAGATAATAATTAATTCACTAGATTTATAGTAGATCACGTGAAGCAAAACGCAAGAGCGCCCGCAAGCGCGACCCGGTGCGGAACCGACGCATGAACCCGCCGGCGTAATATTACTACGCGGTCGCGAAAATATTTTCTTTATGATACGCTGTTGTAAACTTTCATTACATCATTTTTGTATTTTCAAATATACCGTTTCCTATATTATGAGTCGTCCATTTTATTTCTTACTTGAACATTTTTAATTTTATTTATAGAAAATACCATTTCACTGGTAAAGTTTCTTGAAAAGCATTTAGTTTTGAAAAGAACATTTTGTTTTGTAGAAAAACAGTTTGTTTTATTTATCCTAAAGTTATAATTCCTTGAGGAAATAAACAAATCTCCGCGCTGTGGTAGGCCATATATATTTAAAAATAATAATAATAACAATGATTCTTGTCTATACTGGAATTACCTTTTGACCTGGTATTAGGCTTAAATCAGCATGGGATACAAAAAGGCTTATCCACCACTCTGTTAGGCCTGAATTGGGCGTAGTTATTGCACCACATTTTACAGAAAAGGTCAGTTTGAAATTTTTGACCTGGAATTAGGCCTAAATCGCCCGGGCTACAAAGGATTATCTAAATTTAGGCTAAAGTAGTTTATTCAACACATTTTACAAGAGAGAGGTCAGTTTCATTTATCTGTAAGGAGTGCGAGGTTGTTGTGTTTCAAGTGATGGATGTCAATGTACCCATAGATAATAATAATAATAATAATAATAATAATAATAATAATAATAATAATATTAAAGAAAAATCAGATTATTTAAAAACTTTATGGAAATATTTTAGTTAACATCAGGCGAATAATATAAATACTAGTTAATAATTGTTATTTTTAAATAAGAACTTAGAAAGATTTTAATAAAATACATGTTAGCATAGAAGAACTTATTTTGTTATTTTTATATAATACATGGCTAAAGATGATGTAAAAGCAATAAGTCAATAGAACAAAACGTGGCATAGCTTGGTGTAGAGGGTGCTAGGGCTGACCTTACTGATTTACTGATTTATTGCTTTAAAGGTACGTAAAATATATGTTTTTAATAAAATTTCAAAAAATTTTAGTAAAAGTTATTTAAGGCAGTGGTTATAAAATTATAAACAAAAAGTATTAACAGTTAATAACAAATTCTTTGTTCAAAAGGTAATGGTGTTATTATAAGTTTACAGAAACTGAAATAATTTAATTATATTTGAATGGTAATATAAATGGCCGTGTTTAATTAAAACATAAAATGTTTTAATAAATTGCCGTTATAACAGTGGTGTGCGTGTGTGCAGTGGTGTGTAATGGTGTGTGTGTCTCAAGTAAATCTTGTGTGTGACCTTCAGCGAGCTTTGTGTAGCTGTGTGTCTGGCGTCTGTGTGTCTTCGTAAATCTGTGTGTGGTAAGCAAGCTCTGCAGTGTCTGCGTGTGGCGTATCTGTGTGGTGCAAGTATCTTTGTGTGTGTGTGTATAAATGTGAGTATACCTTGGGTAAATCTTAAGTGTCATAGTGAGCATGTGTAATGTCATAGTGAGCTGTGATCACAAATGTAAGTGCGTGTGTTGTGTGTGTGCGTGTGTGTGGGTGTATGTGTTTTCTAAATAATAATAACAATAGGCATGAAGTAAATAACATTAACAACCTAATAATAAAAATAATAAAAACAAACAAAGAAAAAAATAATAAAAATAAAATAAAAAAAAAATAAAGAATAAAAATAAAGTAATAAAAAACAAATAAAATAATAATAAAAGTAAAATAATAAACTGATAAAAAGAATAAAAGAATAAAAAATAAAAAGTATTAAAATAAAATAAAAAAATATAAAGAAAACATAATGTTAATAAATATGATTAACATTAAAATGTATGGCAAAGCATTAACATGAGTTAAGCACAGTAAAAGAAATATAATTTAAAGCAATGCTATTAAGCTAAAGCATACTAATCCCTTGGTGATCAAGGTAACACCTCATGTTGCTGATTGTGCTTAGCGTGTGTTGTAAATATGTGAGTTAAAAAGCAGTAAAACTGCTATGGTAAACGACAAACATGGTTAAAACGTGGCTACATGGTTAAGCAGTAAGCTAACAAAGCTAAGCATATATCCCCTTGCGATCAGGTATTTTCTGTTGCTGATTCTGCTGGTATGCGTCGTTGTGTTTTTAGTAAATTTCGTACAGTAACCATTAAATAAAATGATTATATCGAACTCTGAATTTTTCTTCTTACATAATTTTAAAATTGCGGTATAAAAATACGTAAAAGATAATAAAAATATCCAATAAATAATGTGTTAATCAATGGGTCTGTGGTTACGGACCCTGATTAAGCAATCGACGCAGCAAAAATGCGGTGAAATATAAAATGAGTGACTCATAATATATTTGAAATGAAATTCTTTGAATGGTTCCCGACCATATCATGTTTTCGTTCATGAAATATTGCGCCACTGCGGTACACGCGGCAACTGACTACGCGAAATACTCGCCTGCGGCGCACGAGCCACGCTGAGCTCGCCTGCCCGGGCACAGGAGGCTGCTGGGGCTGGGCAGCCAGGAAGCAGCTGGACTG
>JABUQX010000635.1:10000-12500 GCA_015478945.1 Trachelipus rathkii | reverse complement strand
GGGGACGTACTCAGGAGAGCATGGCGAGAGATTTCATCAGGATATATTCTGGACTTTGAACGCCACTACCAAGGATCATATAACGAAAACGAGATTGGAGACTATATTTAGGGGTTGACTCGTGAAAGCAACTCGCCGTATAAGAGTAAATCCAGAAATATTCCAAATATTTTGAGATCCCTGCTGAATAAAATATGAATGAATAAATGCTACTTTTGAGTTATATGACGATTTTTTCTACTTTGTGTAACCGAGAATGATTATATTCATCATTTTTTTTATATCGGATTTGGTAAATGAATTAAATATCATTTTCCTGATCACAAAATCAAAGTTTGGAATAGGGAAATATTAGCCATTTTTAATACTTTCTAGGCATAAGAAAAATAGGAAATTACAATTTGTTGCTCAAAGCAATATGTGTTACATAGTGTTATTACATATTTATTTAAAAATGTACGCATAAGAATACAAAGCTGGAAGAAGGCTCACAGGATAAAATATCTACATATTAACCCTTAAGTGGCAGACAGAATGCCTTTCAAAAATTTAACAGAAGAAATCTCTGTTATTTGAACCATATTTATTTTTTAATGAAAGAAAACATTACTCATCATATTGTGCATTTCTTTTATTATTTAATAAGCGTTTTTCACTTATTGGTGCGATGCATGTGAT
Organism: Trachelipus rathkii; assembly: GCA_015478945.1. Lineage (NCBI taxonomy): Eukaryota > Metazoa > Arthropoda > Malacostraca > Isopoda > Trachelipodidae > Trachelipus > Trachelipus rathkii. The sequence goes on along the minus strand of JABUQX010000635.1, from coordinate 11,822 downwards.
TCATAGTTTGCTCTTTTTTCAATTTGTTTTACCTTTCTACTTTTGTTGCAATTAGTGTCTTATAATATATATATATATTTATATATATGCTAATTATATATTATATATATATATATATATATATTACTACTAATATACTCATAATATATATATATATATATATATACATTATATATATATATATACTATATTATATATATATATATATAATTATATAGTATATATATATTATATATATATATATATGTATATATATATATACGTATATATATATATATATTAAAATATATACTAGAATATATATATATATATATTAATATTATATACTTATATATATATATTATATATATATATTATTATATATACTATATATATATATATATATATATAATACATATATACTATATATATATAATATATATATATATACATATAATATATATATTATTATATATATATATATATATATATATATAATATATTATATTTATTATATATTATATATATATATATATATATATATAATCTATTTATATATATAATATAATTTATATATATAATATATATATATATATATATTATTATAATATATATTATATATAAATATATAAATATACTATATATATATATATATATTATATATTATATATTCTTATAATATATTATATATATATATAATATATTATATATATATATATAATATATATATAGTATATATATATAAATTACTATATATATATATATAATTATATATATATCTATATATTATATATAGTATCTATATATATATTATATATTATATTATATATATTATATATAATATATATTATATAAATATATAGTATATATATATATATATATTATATATACTAATATATATATATTATTATATAGTATATTATATAGTATATATATATATATATATATATATATATATAATATATATATATATAATGGTGTTTCAGATGGACAATCTTAGGGGTGTGCTAGGTGTGGAAGAATTGATAAAAGAAGGAATGAACGTATTAGAGAGTGGTGTGTGTGAAGAAAGGGGTAAAAGAGAATAAATGGAAGTATGTTGAGATGGTTTGGTCACTGTGGAAAGGGATGCAATGCATAGCGGTTTTGGTTAGCGGCATGTATCGTGGTGAGTTGTTGGGAACCGTACCCGGCTGGGAGCCGAGAGAAGCTGGATTGAGTCGGGTGAAGCGATGTCTGAAGGTAGAGAAAATGTGAGTTCTGGCAGGCGAGAATAAAGGTGCATTATAGGAGAGAATGGCGGGGTTTTGTATGGGGCATGGTTGTGGCCCACCTGGGCAGGGATGAACCTTTACATTGACGATTTACCATAGTGAGGGTCCGTCGCCGTCCCATGATGCTCTAGGGTGGTTTTTCTGTCTGTGACGAGCTCTCACTAATTAATGTTACAGAGGGGGCGGTAAAGGCTGGGCTTTCTTTTTCGGACGTTTGTCATGTTTCTCTCAATCTTGCTTTTCTATTTCCGATGCTTGTACAGCCCCTTACCCCCAATCTTGGGGCAAAGAGGAAATGGTGAAGAAAGAAAGAACGAGAATAAATATATAATATATATATATATATATATTATATATAATATATATCTCATATATATAGTATATATATATATATATATATATATATTATTCTATATATATATTATATAATATATATATATATATATATATATACTATATATATATATATATATTATATATATATATATATATACTATATATATTATATATAATATATATATATATATATATATATATATTATATTATTATATATATATATATATATACT
>JABUQX010000635.1:2500-5000 GCA_015478945.1 Trachelipus rathkii | reverse complement strand
AGGTAAGGGCTTATGTGATGTATATGAATATCCAAATTAGGGTATTGATATGTTATAATGTATAAGTAGGTAGTAAGTAGTGTATATGAGACCTAGATATAATATATATATATAGGAATCAGTTAAGATTTCTAAAAGGTAATAGTATGTCAAGAATAGGGTAATATATATACCGTTATAATCTCTGCCCAGTAGTGGTGTATATATATAGTAGTGTTATAGTCTTTATATATATTAGTGGGCAGTAAATATAACCTATATATTATATATATATCTAGGTCAGGTATTATCCTAACAATATATTAATATGACCTCATCGCTGCTACAGAATAACCGATATACTAAAAGGCAGTACATTCAGAATACACTATGGATAGAGCTCAGCGTTACGGGGGGGACGTGCTAGTGCTATGGTAGTAGCGGGTATAATATACGTAATATTATATAGTAAGAGGGGATAGGTAGTATAGATGAGTATATTATATTATTATAGTATATATATAAAAGTAGAATATGGTAGTGAGGTATTAGGGTTTTAGGTGTAGGAGGGATTATATAGTCCAGGCACTGATAGGTATAAATAGTATATATATTATATTATATTATATATATATATTATATTACCTAGATGATATTTTTTATGATATTTGAAGGGAGAAATATTGACTGAGCATACTTTCACTAGTTCTTCTCTTGTCTGCCCACTGGCCGCCTTAATTGGAGGCCACTGCTGCTTCCCCAGGAAGCCGGCTGGCGCTCTGGGCTTGTTCCACAGGTAGGAAGATGTTATACAGCGAATGCGGCTGCGGGGGGGGCGTCGCGAAGATCAGGGGCACCCATCAGAAGATAGGCTGCTCTATTGTGTTTTGGGCATTGTGACATCTAGCGCAAGAGGGGGAGGTGACGTTGTCTAGTTTGAATCTGTATTTATAATGCATGAGCCCCGGGTGGTGACCTGATCTGCTCCGAGCGAGGTTGATTTGGCCTCTTCTGGACAGCGTTTCTTCACTAGGGGAGAGTTTTGGGGCGGGGGTGTTTAGTAAATTGTTATTTGGGCGGTTTTAGCAGGTATGTGCTGGTTAGATGTGTATGGATATGTTGTAATCATGACCTATTTGGAGGCCGAGGGGATTCATGGTTGTATGTGCTGTAATAGGAATTGAGTGGTGAAGAAGGGGGACTTTTAGTCTTGTTCGGGGTGGGTGCGAGAAGGATTTGGTGCAAGGGTGGGATGGATTACGTGGTTTTCTGATAGAATTGAGTCACACCATCTCCAAGTGCTGAGTGGAGATGGGGAGGATGGAAGTTTATTGTGTAAATGTTGGATTGGGGTGTTTTTTTGTGGCAGCTTTGTGATAATTTGGATAGCTGTTTTTTGAGAATTTGTAATTATCTTTGTGTTCGATTTTGGATTGCGCTGGGGACCATGCTTGTGAGGAACTAGTTTAAAGTTGTCTGCAGGAGTTGTTTATAGTTGTGGTAGTGTGTGTTTCCTGTGCTGAGTTGTGTGAGAGGGGTTGGAGGTGTTTAGTTTTTCGTTGGTGTTGAGGAAGTGATTTGGTTCGATGTGGCGAAAAAGTGCATGTGTGTGTCATACAGTAGTCCTGTTTTTTTGGGCCGTTTTGTTTAAACCGAAGGGGGGTGTTGTTCAGGGTGGATTATAGATGGAGGGAGGATTGGGTGACGCGGTCAGTGGTTAAAATGGTGGTGGAGGATTTAGGGGGCATGTTGTAATTTGTTGGACTTACCAATTTTCTTAATAGTGTACCAATATTCTTGGGTTTTGTGTGCTTCATGTTACTTGGGTGTTGGGAAAATAAGACTGATGTCGTCTGGTAAGTTATAGTTTGGTGGGGTGGGCTTGGGGTAATGGTAAGTCTGCTGTGAAAAGGTTGAAGAGGAATGGAGAGAGAATGTCGCCCTGTGGGACGCCATTTGTGATTTGATCGAAATGGGAGAGGTTCGTTTTCTGTTATAAGAACTTACGAACGGGTTGGTTGAGGATTGGAGAAGCCATTTTTGTCAGTTTTTTCTAAGGGGGAGTGGAGGATTTTTTGAATAAGGATGTGTGTGGGGATGGTATCGAATGCTTTATTTATGTCTATTGCAGTGAGTATTGATCTTTGGGAAGGGGATTGGTTGAAACCATTAATAATGTGTTGTGTGAGGGAGGTGAGGGCTGTAGTTGTAGAGTGGTTGCTTTTGAATCCGTGTTGGAAATCTGGGAGAGTAATGGGGTTGGAAATTTTGTTTAGAATTAATTTCTCTAGCAGTTTACTAATGGAGCAAAGCAAAGAGATTGGGCGGTAGGAGGAGGGGGAGTTAGGGTCTTTTTTTGGTTTGAGTTTTGGAATTATGAATGCTTGTTTCCAGATTGGGGGTATGTAGTTGAGCTGCCATGATTTATTAAAGATTTTTGTGATTAGGAGAATTGTTTTTTCTCCAAGGTGTTTTAGGTGTAGGTTGGATATTGAGTCTGGACCTGTCGCTGTTGAATTTT